>PVKN010012580.1:0-20655 GCA_004027915.1 Capromys pilorides
GTTCCCTCATACTGGGTGTTCTTGCATGGCATCTCATTTGGCTTTTGATTAGCATCTCCCTGGTGACTAGGGAGGTTGAACATAGGAGTTAGAGTACAATGGAAACTCTCACCCTTGGCATTGATAGTTAGCATCTGGTAATGCATAGCTACATTATGTACCTTCTTGTATTGCTTGTTGAGGTCCATCGTGAATGCTGTCTTACTTTCCAGCTAGGTTGAAAGTTTCTGGAATCAAGGAAACATGCTGTTCCTCTCCAATGGCCTCAGAACCATAGGGGCTGGTCCAGTTCACAGTGACCACTTTGTGGGTAGACCTTGTGGTGGGGACTGTCTCTGTCCCCCAGAGCCCCTCCATGATGCTGACAACCTCAGAATGCTAGGGCTGAAGGTTCCATTGCTCAGCAGTGGAAGAACTCACTTTCTGTAGAGAAGCTCAGAAGGGAAAAATCAGAAGTCTCTGAAAGCCTAGCATAACCCTCATGCCAGGCAGTGGGTGCCCATGGATCCACAGCCCAGCCATCCTTCCAGCCTGAATGCTCTGAGTGCACACCCCAGACCTCCACCAGCTCCCAGAGTCCCGAGTGAGGCTCAGCTTCAGGGCAGAAGCTGGTTGAATAACAGCTCTGAATTCAGCTTTCATTTCATTCCTTCCCCACCTTACTCTCTCAGTTCTCTGCAAAGGTCTCTTACCCATAAATAAACAACCCTCACTTGAATTATTGTCTCAGGGCCCCCTACAAACAGCAGGAATACTGTGCTTCTTTCAGCCAACAGTACTTTTTATAACACACGCTAATACTTGGCTTGTATGGGGAAAAAAAAGATGGTGAAGAAGTTTTAGATTTGCAAAGATACTCAGTAGAGTCTGTTTGCCCTGACCTACCTGCCAGCTTCCATTTTTCCCATGTTCCTAAAATATATATCTGCCTGAGGGAGATTCTGTGTCTTAGCCACTCACCTCTGGTTATAAAACATTGCACATAGGAAATTGCTGAAAAATAACAAAGCAATTTACATAGCTGAATATGTGGTTTGTGCTTTTTTCAGCTACGCTTACTTGATTCCCCAGTGCAATAATGCAGCACATATTAGACCTCGCACATTGCTCATGCCAAGGACACATGCGTCTTCATGGACTTTAATGCTAGCAATAAGGCAATGTGCTTGCTGATCATGCAACCCTGAATGCCAGATGTTCCATCTGCTGGGCTTCCTTTGGTGGATAGCTTTAGCTTCAGAAATAGCTAGCTCTTGACTACTACACAAAACTATGAACCATGCAAACAACTGTTGCAGGAGAAGCATACAAGCTCTTCCTGAAGTGAGCTGTATACAGTTTCTAAAGTAGAGTGCAAGCTAAAATTGGCCAAGTTCAAATGGAAAAGTGAGGAAAGAGTGGGGAAATGTCTTTTCTGACAGAGAGCCGGCATCAGCACTATCCTCTGGGAGAGTAGAAGTTTAGCCAGGAGAAGCCCAGCAATGGCTGGAGACAGAAGTCAGAAATGGCAGCAAGACAGGGCTGATGATATCAAAATCAACTGACAAAGCCAAGGCAATACAGGGGCTGCACAGCATTGCATTGTAAGGCTGCAGACTATGCGCCAGGGACAGTGGTGACGCTCTAGCTACCACCGTGAGCTTGCAGCACATGGGTGGATCCTTCCTGACAGGTCTGCACATTTTCTCCAAGGAAAAGAAGCAAGGGAGGCTGCTATGATATGTTAAGTCTGCAATTTGAACCTTTGTCCTTGTAAAGAGAATGAACTTGTGAAAAAAAAGGAATGGGGAGGTCATGACTCAGTAAACGTTCAAGGGAGTCATTACTCTTTAAGGCCCAGTGATTAGAGTTTTTATTTAAAATTTCTCTAGCTCTTGCAAAGATAAAATCATTCACTTCATTACCCTCAAGCCACAATTTTACTTTATAAATCTGAAACTCTGAACCTATAAAAATTTTCATGGAAGCCAGATGAAGAAGGAAGGTGGCAGAAGCACCCTAAATACTGAGAAAAATACTCAGCACATTCATGATTCTATAAAGAAACATTGCTACACTCAATGAGACTCTACTCTCAGGTCTAATATAGGAGCCAAGATAATGCCAGATACTTGAAATGCAACCATGATGAGATCATGTAAACATGTTCACTATTTTCAAATCCATTCATGCTTACTAGCCATTAATCATGTTACTTATTTTTTTTAATTCTTAGTTTCTGATGTCTGGCATTTCCCTTACTATAATGTTTTCATTCATGTTTGTTAAAATCCAAATACATTTTGGTAAAGCTACTATATTAGAGCCCAAGATGATCCAGAGAAAATCACAGAGGAGAAGAGTAATGTTTCTGAAGGGGCCAAAGTCCTGTCAGCCAGTTGGACAGAACGTCTCTGGGGGCAAAATCTTCTTCCCCAGAAAATGAGCAGTGAAAGGGAACAACCTGAGCCCACAGCACATCCTGCACAACCTGGCCTGAGCCAACCCTGTGGACATTTACACAAATGCTTTGTGTCAATGAGGAACATGTGCCAAGTCAATGTGTCTCCTTTCAATCACACATCTCACAACTCCAGAGCCAGAACTGTGACCCTACGGTCTGCCCATCCCCTGGATAACCCTCTCACCTGTAACTCATGTTCAGCTAAACACAGGACATTCAAAGAAAAGTTGCAGTACTGGCCTCTTCCCAACAGGGCACAGTGTGAGATAGGGATAGTCAGGCTCCAACAAGGGGCTTTCAAGAATAAGAAGAGACACGTGAACCTCTTTAGGCACAGGCAATCTTCATTTTCCTGCTCAGCAACATTCATTTTCCTTCCCACACAGCTGCTCTCAGGAAACACCAGAAAATTCATCTTAATGGAAACTTAAGCTACAGGTACCTAGGTAAAATCGGTGTCCACATCCATTTTGGTACCAACTCTAACCTGGGCTCCTAACTCTTAACAGGGGCCCCGTTTCCAGTTTCTCACTTACTGTCCTGCTACCCTAGATTCATTATAACAGGAGTGAGGGAAAGTCAGTGGCCAAACTAGTGGCAAAGGATGCAGGAGATCTGACACAATCTCCTCACCAAGTCAATCACCTTTCACCCAAACAACAAAGGAAAAAGGTGACTTTAAGAGCTCTGTCTTCCAAACACAGGAAGGATGGTTCACTGAAGTTTCACTTCTAACCCTTTAGCTAAAGCTAAGTGCGGCCCCTTTGGAAGGGCATTTCGAAGCCTGCTGATGGCCAAATCACACTATTGATTGATAGCAACTGTAAACTCAAAGCTTCTCATCCAAATCCCTTTAATTGGTCCCAAGTGACACTCTTTCAAGTGATTTTGGGAAGAGAAGGGAAAGCAATGTGCCAAAGAGAACTTGCACAGAGCAATTTGCATCCTGTCTTTGTTTCATTTTCTCTGGCATAGAGACAGACTACCAATTTATTATTTTTTTTCTTGCAGAAAGTAGTGAGAATGTGAACAGCAGTTGGAACTTTTCTTGTTCTGTTCCCATAATTAGAAAAATAGGCTAAAATTATGCAGGAGCAGATTGAGGGAAAAATACAGCCTTGCTTTCATATAAAATAGCCAACTCTTTGAAATTCAAAGATTTTTCTTCCCCTGCACATGTCTTTCATCTCTGGGTAGTCATTGTAACTCTTTTAAGAATCAAGGTAACAACTATTTTCTGGGAAAAAAAAAAAAAAAACGTTCCAGGGTAGCCAGGAACTGTGTTTGTGGTCACTGCCAGCACTCACAGGGAACAGTGTCCCGATATTCTGGAGACATTCTGCTGGACCCAGGCAAAAGACCACCAATCCATAGTCAAAGAGTGCTGACGGTCACATTAGGGTTGAAGAAACCAGTTGAGTTGTCGTCATAGAAACTGAAAAGGTGGCCTATTAGCCAACTGATCGGCTGTCACACACAGCATGGTCTACATACCATGGCTACTATGGGGTCCCAGCATTCATTCATACAGACTTCTGAGGCAAAGAGAATATTGGGAGTGGAAGGGTTGCCTTATGCAAACAGTCTCAGACAAACTCATAGGCTAAATGTATTGGAGGAAGAGAATTTCTCCATCTTTTTGAGTCACAACATCATCTGGAAAAAAGTTTTGTTTGGTTTAATTACACAATTATGGCTCAATCTAGGGAAGGCAAACCTTGAAGGATAAATTCCTAAAGCTTGGATTTTAAACAGACTCACCAAGATAGGCCTTAGATTTCCAAGTTCTAAGAATTCTCAGTAGATTCTGAAATCTATTACCAACAAGGGTTGGCTAAGCAGGCCTTGGATTCTCTAGGCTCCAGTCTCTCTTCTGGTCACATCCTCAACAGACAGAGGGTGCAGTGCGTTCACCAGTCTCCGCAACGTTGTGCTCACTGGTGGACCCTCCACTGTTTCCCCTTCTCAGTGCCTTCTTATCATAGGCTTGTAGCTTGAAAACTTGCAGTATCTTTTCCAGGCTATACAAAACTAAGATGAGCGCTTCCCTTAAACAGCTTTCACCACTGCCAGCAGCTAGGATAGGCCTAAAGCAGGCAGACATTCAATCAGTGCTTATAAGTGCTTGTAGACTGTCCCTGCACTTCTTCCCATGTCACCAACCCCATGGTTCTGCCCAGAAAACTCCTCTGTGCTGTTTCTCTTCACCAGCACATTGTGAACACAGTCCATGGTGGTGTACAGTGTCAAATCCTATGTAGGCGTTCACACATCCTTCCACTTTGCTCCCCACCACACCCCAGTTATGGGTAAAGAAATGTTGGCTGAGCTCTACTGAGGTCTTAGAAAAGCAGCTATCTTGTCCTTTAGAGGCTGAAAAAGTTTAAACAAAATTAACAAAGCTTTGGAACATGACAAAGATCACAATGCATGTGTGTGTGTGTGTGTGTGTGTGTGTGTGTGTGCGCGCGCACACAGGGGGTGGGTGGGTGTGGGTGTGGGTGTGTGATTAAGAAAGTTCTGATTTCTAAGTTCTGATTTCTAATGCTGGTTGCAACAATCCAGAATGTGAGCCATCTTAGTTCTACAAGAATATCTGTGTAAACTACACATTATCTTTTCTCAAAAACAGCCTTTTTACTGTATGACATTCTTTTGATATTATTCCCCCTACTATTCCTACTAGGCAAGGCCTTTGGTTATGTCACCTCATTCCACTGACCACATTCTCTCTTTCTCTCCCCCTTCACAATGTTTCTTTCCACGTGAGCCCTCTCTTTGTTCAGTTCTCTACCCTCACCCCTGGTTTCTTGGCACTTTCAGTCTTCTTCCTGGCCTGTAAAACTACAACATCCATCTGCCTCCTGAAAGTCCCTGACAACCCCTGTGAAAAGTCATTTCTTTATTCTTTGTACTTCCAAGCATGAGTATTTAAATTATACAGTAGAACACTCCTTTTCCTTTGGTTTTGATTACTCAGGGATCTGGGGTTCAAACTCACGACCTTGCACTTGCCAATCAGGCACTTGTGCCACGGAGCTATCTCCCATGCCCCTCTTTTCCTTTGGTTTTAACCACTTCAGCATTATGTGTGGATTTCTCAAAGTCAATTGTAAGAGCACTGAAGGTAGGGGGACTGTGATCTACAATTTTTCTCTGACACTAAAGCATTATTAGCCTCAGGATGCATCCATGGGCTCAATCTCTGTTCTCATATCCACACAATAAAACATGCAAGGTAGCTTTTGGGGTTTTAGGTTAAAATTAATTTGAGACTTGAAAAGTACAACAATCCATTTTCTTGGTGGAAGTAAAAGGGGGGAGCAATCTGAAAAGGGAAATGAAATTTGGGTATAATTCTTGAGATATAAAATTAAAAGGCCATCTGCCTTTGAGATGTAGCAGATGTGCAATTGATATTCACTGCTCATGTGCCACTTGAATTTTGCAGACATTTAACGTTGTAATTGTTTATGCAGTAAAATTCTAAATACTCTTTGGAGAATAGCTCACTTTTCTTATAATTCCTACACCCTCCACAGATAAGAACTGCCACTTATTTAACCAGGCTTCAAAAGTAGAATTTTAAAAAATGGCATGGTGCCATTTTGGAGATTGTAACTAAACAATATTTATAAAAATTCAAGCCAGTGCACTCTTGACCCAGCGCTCTTCCTTGGATTTGTCCTGCAGTAGCTCCCGGCATCTACATAAAGATGTACACACACAAATGCTCACTGTAGGAGGGCTTGTAATTACAAAATATTTAAAACAGCCTCAATAGCCATCAATAAGGGGTTGATTAAAAACATCGTGAGTCATTCAAACAATATAACACTACTCTGCTTTTGGGAAGAGGGGAGCAGTGTTATAAGAATTGCAGGACGCTGGAGAATTTCCAGGATATGCAAGAACTATAGGGGCTTGGGAAATAGCTCAGTACAGTAAGCGCTTGCCTAGCAAGTGCAAGGGCCTGAGTTTAATCCCCGCTCCTGCAAAAAAAGAAAAAGAAAAAGAAAACAAAAACAAACAACAACAACAAAAAACAACAAGAACTAAAACTCAACATGGGAGTCAGACCTATTTTCATTATGTATTTCTTTGTATGTAAAATATCTTCATTATAAATGTATTTTTATTTTTGAAAAAAAAACTAACTGGAAATTAAGTTTTCAGAAAACATTTCTATAGATGAAGGAATTTAGATCCAATATCAAAATAGCTGAATATCTAGTGGGAACTTCAAAACACCTTTGCCATAGTATCTGTCTCTCTACCAAGAGAAACTAGAATGCTTATAAAAAGTGAAATTTTCCCTTGCTCATCGAAAGATTTGGTACCTGTCACCTCTCAGGCCTGGCTGAGTTAGTCTGACTGCTATTTCTGAGGACAGTGTCAGTGACGACAACAGAGATCAGAGATGAAATGAGCTGAATTTCCGGGCAGAAGCTTTTTATGCAGACTATTTTCACAGATTGGCAGTTAGGTCCATATATATATATATATATATATATATATATATATATATATATATATATAGTAAATTGGAGCACTCAACCTGCTGTTTTACTTAGAACCCTATGTATATCCACACTGATCCTTGGACGAGCCTGCGGTCACCTCCACAGCAGCCATTGTCCTGTCCCTCCTCCTCTACCAGAAAGCAGAGCCAGGCCAGCTGCTGTCTCCGCAGCTCTAGGGCGGCTGCGGTGGCCTTGCATACTGCACAGAAGCCTGGCTGCAGAAAATCATGGCCACTCTAATTACTTTAAGCAGCAGAGGATAGTCAGGGATGAGGAAGTTTAGGAACATGTGGGGGAAACCAGATAAGCAAGATGAATGTCGCAGCTCGCCTCAGCACCATCCAAGCAGACATGCCACTACTGGCCACTGAGTGGCCATCTCGCACTCTGGAGACCAGAAGCCGGCACCTCGACGGGAGCAGATCCAGTCAGTATTTTTCAGTCTTTGATTCTAGTCTCTCCACTACACTTGAGTCCTGATGAGTCTCTTTGTTTTCCTTGAAAATGTGCACTGTTTCTTCATCCAAGGCAGTAAGCACACTGCCTCCTCTGCGGCTTTCCTCCCACTCCCACCTGTTGGGCTTCTCACTGCTGGCTCTCGGTTCCTCCCAGGCCACTGTCCAATTGGTTTTCTTCCCACTTCACTTACAGTCATCAACTATGGAAGACTCTCCACGCGAACACTTAGTACAAAAGTCTCTGCTTCACAGACGCTCATCTGACCTCAGTGCCTGCACGGTCCCGAAGTGAGCATGTGCATTAGTCCTTTGCCAACTGTTTCCACCCACAGTTCTGGACAGACTCCCCACCTGCGTCCCCATCAGCATGCAGCTGGGTGGTCATTCCTGCTTCTGCCTTAGGCCTTTGGTTTTTTGTTTGTTTGTTTGTTTTTTGTTGGCACCAGGGATTGAACACAGGACCTTGTGCTTGTCAGGCAACCACTTATTCCACTGAGCTATCTCGCTGGCCCCTACCTTCTGCCTTTGTAAAACCAAAAGGAAACCAACTCCTGACTTCACCTGGCCACCTCCTTCCTGTGTTCCTGTGTTTCCATGCACCATCCGCAAAGTGGCTTGGGTAAAGCCCAACATGGCTATTTCATTTTCTTGCCTCAAGTGTTTCACAAGTTGCCCCTGCTTATAGGATCAACAGGGTGTGACTCCTCTCACCTCTGCCTGCTGGGAGCCTTGCTCCAACAAGTCTAAACTGCTTGACTTTTCTGAAATGCATCATCACAACTCCAGGGTCCCTTAGTCTTAACTGCATGAAATGCTTCCTCTGCCTCATTGACTGGGCTATGAGGTCAAGTTCAGATACTGCCTCTTCCTCCTGCCTTGAGTAGATGTCAGGCAGTGAGCTAAGAGCTAATGAGTCAGTAGCAAAGGAGGCAGAGTCCCCTCTCTTGTGAAATGTGCAATCCCCTTTGACCTCTTTTCTGCATTTCTCCTGGGCAGGCCAGGTAATGTCTCTGTGCCCCATCTGCTGACACCACTGGTCACCTATGCAGCAGCCATACAATATCTTTCTTGTCCTTTAAAGGGAGACACTGGGTGCTGAGCCCATCCCTCTGCAGTGCAGACCTCACCTTCCTCGAAGCCAAGCATGGTAGTTTTGTTCTAGCTCCACATCTAGTGTCACTTGGGATCCCAGTGTGGTGATTTGAGTGTCTGTCCTCTGAAACATCATGCTGGACTTTAATTGAGATTGTAATTGTAGTTAAGAGGCAGAAAGTTTCAAAGATGTTTAGGCCACAGGGCCCCATCCTGGGTGGGATTGGTGTAGTTATAAAGGGGCAAGTCCAGTCCTCTCTCTTGATTTTGCCTTTCTGCTGGTGACCCAGCAAGACAGTCCTCACCAGATGTTAGTACCTCTATCTTGGACTTCCCAGACTTAAGTGATGAAAAACGAACATGTTTAGGAAAGTCTTTCTCCAGCATCCTAGGCTCACACAAGAAAGCATTCTCCATGACTGCTGCTGGAACTCTCTTGTGACCAGGAGTCGGAACACAGCCCAAAGACAAAACAAACAGATGAGAACAGAGCCAAGGACCTAAGGAGGGTGGGGCAGGTGGACCCACAGCCATACCTGGGAACAGCTCCATCTCTCGCCCTAATACATTACCTAAAAGATGTCCTATTTGAAAGCTAGCTGAGCAGGCATTTGTTTAATGTATTAATAGAAGCCAATAGGAGCCAGCTCCATCTGTCTCCCATGAGTCTCCCACCCTTTCTCCTCCAGGTGCACTGGCCTGGCATTGGCCCAGGCCCACTCCATTGCTCTTTATGATTCCAGGATCTTCTTACTATACTTCCCCTTCCCTCAGGCCCACTGCTTCTCTCAATTCACTTGCCGTGTGGCCTCCAGAGTGACATTTGTATAGCTCAGCTCTCATCACACCACTTCCTGCATTAAATCATTAATGGTTGGTCATAGCATTTAAGATAACATTCACATATCTTCCTGTTTATTCAGAAGGTATTTTGCGACACCCTCGGTCAGGTTTTGACTTTTTCCTCCTACATTACTTTTGTTTCTCTGTACCAAAACTGTCACATAGTTGCTAGACACGTGATTCCTTGTTCCTTCTGCCTGGAAGGTCCACATCCACCTCCATACCTCCACACCACCAAACTCCTTCATAACTCACCAGAAATGCTAGTGCCGTATTAGAAGTCCAGCATTATGCTCCTGTGTTCTGTAGTACATTGACTATTTCTCAGCCATAACATTTCCCTCACTGTGCTAAAATTATTCATTGGCTTTTCCAACTCAGTTTTAACCTTCTGAAGAGGAGGGCAGTATTCACACATACACCCTAGTGTCCTCAATATCTCTGTCTTAGTTACTTCCTTATTGCTGGGGGAAAAATACTCAAACTCACAAGTTAAAGGAAGAAAAGTTTATTTTACCTCACAGTTTATAAAGGTTTCAGTACATAGTCAGCTGGCTCCAAAGCAGGGTGGAGTGGCAGTGGGCTGTCACAGAGGAGAAACAGCCATGGCAGGGTGGGCAAGGGGCAGCAGCAGCCAGCCTTCCTTCCCCTTTTATTCTATCCAGACTACAAGCATATTCCTTTGAGCCATTCACGCCCAGGGCAGGGATTCCTATTACCTACACTCAGATCTATGCTAAACCAGTCAATGGACTAATTAGGACACACCCACCATTAATCCATATGCACACACCCTAAATGCAGCCACCTCTGAAAAACCCACCTATGAACATGAGGCTTTGGGAAAATATCTAGATCTAGATATTATAATTCTCTATATATGATTTTAAAGGGAAGGAAAGGGAAAAGAGAAGAGGGGAAGAGAAAGAGGACAAGAAAAACAAGAGGCAGAAGTAGAAAGGAAAGAAATCCAGTACTTATTGCTTTGGCAAGAAAAAACAAGGTCCAAAGAGTTTACAGAATAGTCACAGACTTTACTACGAAAAGCCCAGATTATTGATTGCCCTGTCCAGATATGAGTCTGAATTTTAAAACGTTCTTTGCGAGAAAAAGAAAAAATAATGTACAAGAGAATGTGCACTTCACAGGCTCTCAGTTTTCAGTCGCGCCTGTCTTTGGTGCTTTGTGCCTATGGGTGCACACTAAGAAGGCTCCCCCTCCCTCCTTCCCTCTCTCCCTGCCCCCTCCATAATCATGGTGAATGGAGAGAAAACAAACAGTCATTGCTACAGGTAATGTTAGCATTTCCAATTGCAGCAGCATATGGTGCTAGCTGTAATGGGCTAGCATAAACCATTCTCAGATGATATTAATGACCAGCGAGGATAATGACCTAAGACTCAGCCTCAGGCCATGCACACATTCTCCCGTTTATTAATCCCTAAGAAGACAACCTTGACCATGTTCATTAGGGCTCAATTATACTGACACTTCTTACAAGGAACAAAAACATTTTAGAGCGAATACCAAATATTGTCCCCTCTCTTACCTTGACACATGGGCAATAATGGCACAAAGCAAGTTATTAGTCCAAGTGCCAGAGGTGTAAAGGCAGCCAGAGCTGCTTTATCAGCTTCATCCATCAAAAAGAATTAAGCCCAGGGGCACTGAGGTCATGGAACAGGCAAGCCAGGTCTTCCTCAAGCTTTACACTGCACACTCTGGGTGTACTGGAAGGCGCAAAAGACCACTAAACAAGAAACTCCCAGATGTTCAGTTTAGATGACAATCTGGAAATTCAAATAGCAAGTCTTTGTAAACACTGGCTTCTGCAGCTACTAGCCTACTCATAGATAGATAGATAGATAGATAGATAGATAGATAGATAGATAGATAGATAGATGGATGGATGGATGGATGGATGGATGGACGGACGGACGGACGGACGGACGGACGGACGGACGGACAGACATATGTATGGAATGCTCCCTGTGGGGATAGTCCCCTGGACAGGTTGTGAGGAACACAAAATCAGGTAAGTTAGATTGAGTGCATGTGGTGATGACTTGAAACACCTCCTGAGCACATTAGCACCCTGCCATCTCATGGTGGTAAGTACCCTCCTCTCATCCCTCCCAGCCTTAGTGAACTGTTTATAGCTAGGACACTCAGGTAGCTCTATGGTGTGAACTGAGACACTTGGTTCTGTATCCTGGGCCACTGTTTCCAGCCAACCACCTGGAGCCACCATGTCATGAGGATGCCCTGGCCACAGGGAGAGGCCATCACTGGTGTGGGTCTCAGAGCCAGCTGTGGGCCACCTGACAGGAGAAACCACTGCCAGATATCAAGTGAAGACACCTCCTGGAGAAAAATCCAACTCGCAGCTCTTAAGCCTCCCCTGCCCTGGGCTCTTTCAGCTGCTTCTCAGTGCAGGCCAGAGACAAGCTGTCCCACTGTACCCCACAAGGGCTCCTGTCTATGGACCCTAGAGCCCACCTAGCAAGATGTCTGTGTGGCATGTGTTCTGTGACAGCATCAGAAGTTGACACACCTAGGCACTCTCTCCATCTTACACACCCAGGACATCCACAGACAGCTGCTCTGAGACATATACTAAGCTTTTATAAGTGTCTTCCTGGCTTGGCCACACCCTACACAGATGTGGGAAAGCACAACCATGTAACAACTGCATTCAGTCTGCACCTCGCCAAAAAAAAAAAAAAAGAAGAAAGGAAGGAAGAGAGAAAAGGCTCTGAGACTACCTCCATGAGGCCATGTGGTACATTCAATGTGAAGAGAATTCCAAGATCAAGGCAAGACTGAGCTGACAGAGGCTGACATTATCATCCAGCAGCAGGAACTGTTTCTGACTGTGGCACCAATATCCTCTCAGGGTGGCTTTCTATTCTCTTCTTTCACCAGTCTCTGAGTGTCACTCTGAGCTGTGTTTCTCCTCAGCCCATACTAAGCTCATCTGCTCATCATCTAGTCCCATCAACATCTGCAGGCAGAGCCCCTGTGACACCCACCCCAGGCTGCTCAGTGAACTGCAACCCTTCCAGCTGCTGTTCTCTCTCAGTTGTTGTCCGCCTACACCATGATTCTGGTAGCCTTGGTCATCAGTGCTCTGCAGACCCAGCTGGCTCCTGCTTCAGCAAGGCCCCTGCTCCCGGCTACCATGCAGTTCTGAGGATGCTCTTTTCACAGTGTTCCTGTCCTGCCACTCCCCAGCAGAACCATACAGTGGACCCTTGCTTGGCTTCCCACCCAGCCTCCCTGGCTCACCCGTCATTTCACCACCAGATTCAACTTCCCAAGCCCCATGCCCATTGTAAGTTGTTGCCAAGAATGTAGTCGCTGATGGTACTCCAACCCACTCCTCATAAAAGCACCTGCAGTGTCTTCCCTCATAGACCCCAACTCACAGACAGGAGGATCCCTGTTCCTCTGTACCCACCCATGCTGCAGATCCCCATCTTTACCTTCATTCAGTCACAATCTCTGCCCATTCCTCCCTTCATTCGCTGCCTGGCCCTGACCCCTTCCCTGCCTCTCCTGAGAAGCTACCTTGTCCCTTGTCTGCCAAATCTTCCCTGTCCAATCTTCAACACTTTCTAAAATGGCTTGAAGTCATTTTTGAAGCTTTTTTATTAGCATATGTTTACAGTATATAAGAATTTCAAATTTACCTTGGGGAGTTGGTACGTGCACATGCCATGTCTTAGTCATTTTCTTCCCCTTCCTACTCACACCTTCCCCTCTCCCTCCATCCCAGGCCCTTTCCATCTCCATGGAGTCTAGTCTATTTCCCACCATCTCTGCTTTGCTCTTTAAATTGTTTATACTTTAGGTTTCTTATATTAAAGAAACAATCTTTCGCTTAGCATTATGGTCCTGAAGTCCATTGCTTTTCTACCAATGACTCACATGTACCCTTCTTCATGGTGGCTAGTGTCCCCCAACACATTCACACTCTATATTGGCTAGATCTTGGGCTCCTGACCCCCTGGGGGTCTTCCTACACATTTTACCACCATGCCCTTGGGTGTGGGCCATTTCCTGTGGCAAGGTGTCACCTAAATGTTTTGTGTAATTCTTATTTCCCTGCCGGGATATAAACTCCGCTCATACTTTACACTTGGTTGAACTTCCTCCCAGAGCCTGGTCTAATACTAAACTGCCAGGAAGTGAGCAATTACTTTACCCAATATTCTTTCCTGTTCCAGGGCCTTTGACCTCATTGGAAGCCTCACTCATGATTGCTTTTGGTTTCTTCTTGCCCCTGGAACTCCAGCATCAATGTCATCCCCCCAAAAAAAGGCTTCCATCATCATCCACTCCATGCTATTCCAGGTACCTTCTGTGAGTCACAGTGTTTAATTCACTGCAGGGAACTGATCATTCCTTAATAATTCTTCTGTTTTCCCTAAGAGAACGCAGGCTGACTACAACAGAAGCTCTATCTGTCCTATTCTCCCCAAATTCGTCACATGAGAACAGTGTCTGAAATGTGCTGAATGAATAAAGGAGAGCACTCTCCTGCATGAGACACTCACAATATATTAAGGAAAATAGAGTACACAGCAGGAAATGAAATGGTAGAATCTATGTACAGGAGGAAATGAAAGCAAGGTGATGGGGGAAAATCCAGAGAGTGGAAAGAGCAGATTTGAAAGCACACAGGCATGAGCTGGTGGGTTGTTACAGGGGATAGACATGGAGTTATGCATGGCCTTATGCACAACTCCACACTACATAAGTGGTGGCAGTCCCTTAAGATGGTAACAGAGATGGACAATCCCCCTT
Organism: Capromys pilorides; assembly: GCA_004027915.1. Classification (NCBI taxonomy): domain Eukaryota; kingdom Metazoa; phylum Chordata; class Mammalia; order Rodentia; family Capromyidae; genus Capromys; species Capromys pilorides. Next base: position 14,169 of record PVKN010012580.1, read on the forward strand.
GCCTAATGGTGTCAGAGTGGCTCTAATATAGGGTTGCCACACCTTGCTCACATGCCTGTGGTCATGTCAGTAAACAAACTGACTTCACTGCCAGTTGTGCAGCTATGTATAATGCATAACCCTTGACAGCAATAAGTCATGTAGCTGCCTTATACATTCACTGCACTGTACTTTACATCTTCATTTTAGATAAAGTGTATTCTTACCTAGCTGATACACAGAGCATTTACAAAACTTCCTGACTGCATCAGGAGCCCACAAGGAGGCCTGGCAGTGGGGCTCATTACACAGGGCTTCCTCGGTGAGTGCAAGGCCCTGGACTCCATTTCCAAGTTCTAGGAAAAAAGACACTGAGTAACTGACACTGTGTAAATCCACTCTGTGACATCCATACAACGACAAAGTCCAGTAGCACCTCTCTCAGGCTGTGCCCCACTGCTGAGAACCACATAGCTGCCCTCAACCATGCCAGAGCCAGAAGGTTGAGGGCTGGAGTAGGGGAGAGTGCACCAGAGGCTGGGTGAGGAGGCAGAGGCCAGATCTTCAAGTGGCTAATGTGGAATACGGAAAGCATAAGTCTTGTGCTCCGTGTAGAGCCAGGCATCCTGGAAGGACTTCAGGTAGAGAACTTAGTCTCTCATTTTATAAACATAAGACACGCAGAAGATGGACAATAATGGGAAGAGAAGAAGCAGAAAGATGGGGATAGGCTGGACACATAGGTCAGGTGGGAGAAAGGCTGGGCTTGAGTCAAGGCTGGGTGAGGGCTGGCAGGATAGGCCAGATTAGGAATTGGGAAGATAGAAGTAGCACAGCCTGCAACCAGACCAGGGGCCAGAGAGCCAGCAAGGGGTCAAGAGTGCATACCAGAGGCAGGTGAAATGGCATTACCACCAATCAATCAAGTTAAGGCACATGGACCACGGGGGCGACCAGATCTTCTTTGGGAGAGGTGTGTTGCATGTGCCAATGGGAGTAGCAGGAGGATAAATGCATTTCAAACTTTGCACTTATCTTCATCAAGAAAGACCTGAGTGAAAGGCATGATTTGGAAGTCATTACCATGCAGGAGAGAATTAAAATCAGGGCTGCACATGACATTGTGTGAGCCGATCAATTCCATCTACCATTCTGGAAACTGTTTCTGCGAGACTAAGGTTTTCAATACACAGAGTCGTGAAGGGCATTCATCATGATGCAAGCTGAGGTGTAAGCCAGGGTTGCCTTGACACTAGAATTCAGTCTCCACACTTGATATGCACCACATGGTCTTAGTAAATCATGATTCCAGGACCGTTTATTATGACCAGGCTAAATACCGTATGGCTCATTAGACTTCATGTTCTGGCACTAAATTCGATGATCAATTGCTACCTGCAGCCACCACATATGCTCTCCAAACCTCTATTAAGCACCACAGAGTAGCCGTGTAATTAATTTTTAGCAGAGATACGTTTATAGCTGCCCCATCATGTGTAGCAGGCCTGAAATGCATGCATTTTATGTCTGCCAGAAAGAACATCTTGCTGCCCATATTTTAGGCATTTCCCTTTGTAGGGTATGAAAATTTTGTTAGTCATTTAAGACAGGGAAGTAAATTTACATTTGTGCATGACTGGAATGGTTTGCATGACCCTTGAAGCATTTGTTTTTAAAAACCATTGGCTGGTTGTCAAGTGAAGGTTCACTCACTGTCTGAAGGCTGGGATGCCCAAAGAGAGAGTTGGGTGACTTCCTTCCTGTTTTATATCGAGTTTGGTTTATGTGGAGTCCAGTGAGTGAATTCTAATAGATGGAGATTTCTCATTACTTTATTATGAAAGGGCAACTACTAGTACCTACTATGCATTTGCTTAGACCAAGTACTCAGTACTTGCTTGCATAGCTAACTGAATTATCCCAAATCTCATGTGGTAGCTATTACTGTCTCATCTTGCAGATGGTGAGATTTGCTCAACCTAGCATAAAATATTCAGACAATCGGGCTTCTCCAACTATATTTATTTTTAGAGAAACTGAACCCATGATTCAGAACTTGTTGATGGTTTTATCTCTCTGTCTAACTCTATAGGAGCTCAGTAATGGTAGATAAGATGCAGAGACCACTGGACATCGCTTGTCTTTGCCTTGCTATCCTCCTTCTCTTCTTTCTAATGAAGCAGTTGTTTCCTTCGGAAACTCTTCATGCTTCAGATGGGGTACCAGCCAATTGCATGCCTCCTTCCTCCCCACACTTGTAGACACAAAAGCCAACTTATGCAGTCAAAAACCCACACAGTTCATAATCCATGGCCACAAAGGTAGTCTTGCTCATCTACCTGCATTCACAAATCTAAGGACAAATGACCCCAGAGATTCTTCTTAGGGAAAACTCTGTCACAATCTAAAGTCAACACAGAGGAAAGTACGGACAAGTTCCAGAGTTAGAATCCAACCATGTGGTCTGCAGGCCTGGTGCCCCAGCACCCATTCATTCCTGTGACTTTCTGGACTCACTTGTTGATCCAGTTCCCATTTTGCTGATACTGGTAATTTGAGTTAGTCTCTATTACTTAGGTGCACAGACCTGAGTTTGCCAGAAAATGGAATTTAATAATGTAGCAAAAAAAAAAGAAAAAGAAAAAGATCAGTGATTAGTACCATTGACTTCAAATTTCACCCTTTGAAAAAAATAAATTCATACATTAAGCACAAACTAACAACTATTAATACTAAAATTTCATATATATCCATTGAAAAATATACCTCAAAAATGAATAATTGAGTTAAAGATTTTAGGTATGATTTAGATATGGCAATAACACAATCATTTACCACAGATATTTTGGCAATTACCTTCCTTTAAACAAAGCAAAAAGGTAAATGGCACTAAGCAGTCAAGTTTCCAGCATCTCTGCTTAAATGGCTCCCTCTGAATATAATTTTTGAGTCACCTACACCTTGTATTACCACACCATTATTTTACTCTAACTTTCCTGAAGGTTGTACAAATCACTGAAGATCTCTATTCCATCATGAATTATCTGAGGTAAGTTATTTGACTTCTCAAATGAAGGGACTCAACTTTATCACTTAGTAAGCAGATACAGTACCTGACTAGCATGATTGTTGAGAACACCCAGTAGGACAACAGGCTCAAAAGCACTTTGAGAAACATAAAGGTTATTTATAGTAACTCAAAAAATAAGATTTCTCTAGACAGAACTCAACTGTATTCTATGTCCTTTTGTCATTTGAAATCTAAAAAACAAGTCCTTAAAGACCTCTGAATGGAGACGTACCATAGGTCAAATGTAGAGGAAAGTCAGGTCATAGCAGTACAACTAGGCCCTTGGTTACACCCTCATTCATCTTTCTAACCTTGTGCCCTTCTCATCAGATCTATCCAAGCCAGCCAACTCTCCACTCTCCCAAACAGAATCTAAACTCAGATGTAGTCAGCACGTGAGATTTGCTCTCTATGCATGCTTCAGCAACACCTTACCTTAGTAAGATCTGGATCAAGATCCAGTTCATCTACAGTAACCGTACCCCAGGGCCTTTGAGCTCAGGAAACCCCAGAGCTGGAATGGAGATGAGTAGGATACAGCCTCGTTTACAACTGTAAGTGGTTCTCTGGGGCCATTGTCTCTCAGTGAGAGGAGTTACACCATGGATCCTGTTGCTTTTTTTATGCAATACTCAGCGAATACTGTAGTTAGTTTAAAAAACAAAGTCCAAAAGAAGAAAATGGCTGGGGCACAGAGTTAATAATGAAAAGAGGAAGGCAAAGCTGTAGCAGAGTGGGTGACCAACTGGAATCTATTCAGAGCAGACCAGGGAGCTAGTCTATTCAAAAGAAGCCCAGGAATCTGAAGTCAAATTGTTTGACTGCAAAGAACCTACGAGATGATTTAATTTATATCCTTCCTTCATCACCTATTAATTTTTGTGGCTTGTAAATTTGCGCTTTTGCATATGAAATTTACCTACTGTAAAACAAGGCTCCTGGCCACTTCCTAGAAACACAGTCCAAGAGAATAGAACCTTGAAAATATTACACGCCTTTATGGGTACAAACACAGAAGCAGGCGAGACATCTTGAATGAGGTTTACGCTGTTATGGCTGTGTCTACATGTCCATCCAAACTCTCAAGTGATCATAGTTGTGGTTTTTCAGTTCCTATGGAATTTGAAGTATATGTATGTGGATTAAAGTGATGGATAATGGAAGTGCAACCCTGAGTGTGGGTAGCATCAATCCATAGGCTTACATCCTAGATGGACTATAAAGGGACAGAAAGAAGGAAGGTTTTTGTACCGCTTGCTGCCTCCTGCCTGCCCTGCTATGGACCATTTCTCCTCTGTGATGCCTTTCTGCCATGCTTCCCTGTCTTGGAGCCAATGGATCATGGGCTAAAACCTCTAAAAACTGTCAGCTAAATAAGCTTTTTCTCCTTTAACATGCAGGTGTCCGGTATTTTGGTTTAGCAGTGGAAAAGGAACTGAGGCATATGGCATCTTTCTAACTTTATACTTCAGCATAGAAAACAATAGATGATAAATAGGATACAGGATTACCGACTTTGAAACATACAAAGTGCATAGTCTTCACAGACAAAGTACTGGATGGGTCTGGGAATTTAGCTCTTAAGCTTTGATGTAGTAGAAGGGTACACACTGGTGCGGCACTCAGCAGGCCTACATTTCCCCCCTCAGTTGCAGCTGTGTGGCCAATGACAGATTCCCAAATTCTAAAAACCAGAGTTTCTGTTTTAAAAAAGAGTCATAGAGATTAAATGAGATAATGTGTGCAAATAAGCTTTATTTACAAGAAAGCATAATTTGCTTTATTTATTATCTAGCCAACTAATTTATATCAAAAACTGTTTAACCTAGCTGTACCCCAAATCTGAGCTTTCTGAATCCACAGACCAAAGTTCAACAATACCACATTTGAGTCTATATTCCAGACTCACAGAGATGATCACCAAAACTCTGGGTGCGGCATGTTGCAGCTCTTGTACCTTTCCTGAACTCACATGATTTCAACAAATGATGCACACACAGCCAGAGCACCCGGCACTGCACTTAGTCTTTCCCAGATCAAGACTGCCACCAGGGTGGACAACACACTGATGCTGTTTTCGCTTCTGAGATTCCAGTGAAGAAGGGAAGGGGGGCTTTTCATGGGCATGGGGCCTTCTCCACCACCAGCATCTGTCTTTCTTCTCAATCCATCCTTTTTCAGTCACCTGTAGGGCTCCACCTTGCCCGGGTGCTGACACTTTCTCCCCAAGCTTCCATTGAAAGCACCAGGATATTAACCTCCCATCTCCCACCTAGAGATATTCAGGGCATCTCATAGCCCAGACCCAATTCTTGCTGGAAAGTTGTCTAGGGTCTGTACAAAGGTCCCTGGCTTTTGTCTAGCAGAACAAGTTAGGTTCCTATGGGGTGGGACTCTTGACAGCAGAGTTCGAACAGACCTTAATGATCATCCATTTCACCCAATCATTTGAAATGTATTTGTCCTGGCAGAAAAGTCATGCAGGTGGGAAAATCCCTAGCATTTTAGAAGCAATGTTTGTCATTCAGCAGACTGGAAATAAGGACATACTGATGAATAAAACACTTGAGTTGGCTGTTTAGGATCGCTGTCCTAGAAAGCATTCCCAGAGACCCTACACTGTGTTAGGGCGGAAAGGGGCCCTAGAAGTTAATGCCACCCTCTCACTTAGTCAATGGCTCATACACGGTACAGAGAGAACAAGAAAACTGTTCAGGATTATACATGAAGTGACAAAGCTGGAGCCAGAGTGCAGGGCTCTCTGCCTCTCCAGACTCTGTGGCCATTTCCAGGACCAAGTAAACATCTTCTACCTAGCAATGCTTAGCACCTACATTCAATCCAACCTTGGCTACCTCCTGATCCAAGCAAGTGGTGCCACCAGAGGATCTCCCTGTTTCCCTGCATATAAATTTATATATAGTGCCAACTCAGAGCTGCTGTTGTCTAACCTGAGCAGAGCCCAAAAAACTGTGCATTGATGAGCTCTGGCTCTGCAAACTACGCCACATTACTCTCCCCATCAGTAGACATTCAATACATACTGAGAACCAACTGGCTGATTAATGCTCTAAGTCATAATATTTATAACTTTCTTCCTGAACTCATGGCCAAGGCAGCTCCACTAAATGGCCTCTCTTCCTCTCTTCCTTTCTTCTTGACTTGCTGATAAATTTTGACTCTCATCATGTAACATGTCAGGGAAGGTATTACTTTACGGTTTACTCTTTAAAAGAAAAAAAAAAAAAAAAGCACCAAAGTCCACAGGAGAAAATTCCCCTGAACCAAACATGAACCAGAAAATGTGCCCTGACTCAAATTACACTCGGTTCTCTAGAGGTTCTAATCTAACGGTCTATCGTGGTGTCAAGAGCTGCTTTCCAGCCTTCTCAGAGACAGGAGCACACAATCCTTTAATCCAGGCAGGAGGTGAGGGCC
>PVKN010012581.1:0-20633 GCA_004027915.1 Capromys pilorides
CTGTGAAGTGTTCCAGTGCGGGGGGGGGGAACCATATTCATCTCCTCAAACAGCTATCATTTCTTTCTAATAAGAACATTCAAGGTTATTTCTTCTAACCTTTTCAAATGTACAGTACATTCTCATTATCTATAATCATCTGACGGTAGGATAGCACAGCAGAACACCTTACTCCCATTTAACTAGAAAGTAGAACCCACTGACAAACCTTTTCCAAGTCCTCCCCCAACACACATACTCCTCACCCTCTAGTGATCAGCATTCTGCCGTCAACCTTTATGAGATCAACTTTTTAATATTTTGTACAACTAATTATTGGGTTATTCTTTTAACTGCAAAGAAGTAAAAATACAAAGTTGAGCAGAATCTCCCCCCTAGACAGCCCCCTTGCCAGTCTGAGTTCAAATGTGGGTGCCAACAGGGCTCCACCTCAGGAGTAGAACAGACTCCTAAGACCCAAATGCAGAGGGGCTAACTCGGAATGAGTGGAAGGCTAGACCTATGAGGTCTTTGTATCTCAGATAGACTTGGGGGCTAAGCAATGGTTGAACGCATAGGGTTAAGGGTTTAGTGGCAAAGCAGCTAAGTTAGAGCCCGAACTAGAAAGCGAGTCCCCAAATTCCAATTCAAGCTGGAAACTTTCCAAAGATGGTAGACTTTTTAAGATTTCAATTTGCTTGTTAGGTCTGGAACTGTCATTAGAGAAAATCTAGTCAAACTTTCTCACATCACAAGGGAGACATCAAGATCTGGAAACAAAAAGGGACTTACCGAGCATCTGCTAGCAAGTTAGTGGCTGCAGTGGGCCTGGAAACAAGATATCCACTCGCCAGTCCAGGGCTCCGTCCATTACATCACACTGCATCTCACCTTGAGTCCCAGAGTTCTTGAAAGGTCATCTGCCCACCCTAAGGCTTGCTCTCTTCAGGCCAGCATTGCACTTGGGCGATTTGCAGTCAGCCACAATTCCTGCCGCTGGGAGCAGAGCCAAGTGCCTGAAGATGGCACCTGTCACATCCTATTGGAATGAATGACCTCCCTCTGAAACTGAGAAGGGCCAGGCGGAATTTGGGAGCGGCACCTTGGGAGCTGAGTCAATCCTGGCCCTAGCGGCTGGTGTACCATGAACATTCAAGGCAGAGGAGGTCACCAAAAATGTTCTGAGCACTGTTTGCTGGGGAGTTTTCCACCTCTCTTGGACCCCAAGTGATTTATTGATTACTTTAGGGGCAGCCACTTTGGCTCATTGGTTTATCTGCCATTCCCCCGGAGGGGGCGGGGTGAGGGGCAGCCTGCCTGCTGCGTCCCCTGGTCGGTCTGCTCACAGGATTGGCTCATGGGACAGCTTAGCTGGACCCTTGCGAGCCTGTTGAGATTAATGGCATTTGCCTGCAAATCATAAGAAATCATATCAGGCTGCCGGGGAACGGGGGATGGTTCCCGCAGGAGGAGGGCAAAGGAGAGGAAGGGAGAAGAGCAAAAGTGGGGGAGGGTAAAGGAGGGAGAATGAAGAAAGGAAACCATGAGGAAATAATTCTCATGCACACCAACTACTGACATTTCTGAGCCTTTAGCTTCTCTCGCTTTTAATCATCTCCTTCGTTAATTGCCATTTGTCATTGCAAATAAGTCCTTCTCCACTATAACTCAATCTTCAGATAACCTAAGCCTTTAACAGTGGTGTGAGGCTAGCTTCAGTCTGCGTTTGCCCTAACTAGTGAGGTGTCTGCCCCTGTCCCTGTGTGTCCAGGTCCCCCGGCACCTTAGAGGTTTATACATGAACATCAGAACTGGCCCAATGATAAATGATGCTGAGCGCTGCCTTTATCTTCTGTGTATCTTTGGAGCCAGCAGTTGTCTACCCCTACCCCCATGGCTTCCGGGGCCCAGCACCCTCACCTGCTTATAAGCACCCCAGCATTACACCTGTCCTGCTGTTTCATCCCCCAGATTCCACAGGAAGTGGTGTGGGCATATCAAAGAGCTGGCCACAAGTCTAAAGTCACCACATCCCTTGCTCTCAGTGGAGGAAGTATTTGGCCAGATTACAGAACTCTCAGTCCCCCAGACCTTAACAAATAAGAGGAAAGCGCAAGTTTCTAAGTGACTGTGGACTCTGTTGCCAAGGCCAGCTGCAGAGGGACCATTTCGGCAACAAGGGAGGGATGCTATGCATCTACTGCCTCTGTGGCCATCGGTCCCTGGCCAGGCTCTGAAGCATAGTATCCTCTATGTAAGGTACAGCTCTCTCCCATGTCCCTAGGAAAAGCAGACAGAAAGAGCCACCAATTTATCTTTCAAACTACACACATTTCTGTCCTCAGAGAATTTCCCTCACATCCACTCAGGGGGAGTGAGATACACTCTAATAGAAGCTGAGGTGTGATTTTCTTATCCAAGGCCAGGTTCAAGGGCCGAATGCAGAACCACGATCCCACTGGTTTTTGTTTTATTTTCTTTTGCTTTTTGTCCTTCTCTCCTACTCTGAAGGATGGAGAATCAACCTTCTCTGGGTCAGCCCTTGTTGCTGATGTTCTAAAGCTCACCCCCTCCTGCCGCTGCTACCATGGCCACCAGGGAAACTTGCACCTTCAGCCTCCGTCCTCCTTCCCTCTGACTATGCACATGTTAATTGCCCCCAAATCTTTCCCTGGGTCTGGGTCTACAAGACTTTCCCAGTGTGTGCTGCCTGCCATCCACTCACTATTTTACCCCTTCCCAGTCTGCACCAGCTGTGGAAGGCCCTCACAGCTTCCTAGGTCGAGGTGTTGCAGCTCCCTGTGAGCTCTCCATCCTCCTGGCAGTGTGTGCTGCCTGATGGTGGCTTCCTCTTTATTGTCCCAAAGCCTGTTTGCTCTTGGTAAAACCTCTCAGGTGTCATCTCTCTGATTTCTTTTTGTGCCTATTCCATAACCTGCTTATTTACCCTTCCTTTCCTTATGGACTTATTCTCCCCATGGGCCCTCAGAAGTACTGAAACATCTCTTTATGGAAACAGATTTCCCCTCCCACTGAGTCCTGTTCTAGCTATCATACAGTTTTCCCCTCTCAGTCTTAGTGTTTTCTTTTTTAATTTTTCCTTTCTCATTACTACATGTTCGCAGTACATAATGCCTCATTGGGAGATGGTATACATACATAACACACCTTTAATTCTTTTCTTTTCTCCCTGCTCCCCTGCCTCTACTTTATATGATCTCTTGCTCCCCTTTGCTTTTTGCAAATAATCTTCCTCCCTATTTCATATTATCTATCTTATCTTTTATTTTGATCTTTTTTATATTTTTGAGTTTCTCAAATGAGAAGCTATGTGTTTTTTAAGCTTGTGTATCTGATTTATTTCACTTAACACTAAAGTCTTAAGTTGTATTCATTTTCCTACAAATGACACAAGTTCATCATTTTTCATAGCTGAGTTGTATTCCACTGTGTATAAATACTCAGTTTTAATCTTGAATGCCTTCCAAGAGTGGTCTAGAGGGCTTCCCTCACTTTTCCCCTTATCCTCCTTCCTCTGTCCACAACAAAATGGCTCTTGCCACTATACACAAATACATGCACACTCAATTCTTTTCTGCACAATTGCCAATATCCTTTTGGAGACCTAATCCAAGGAGCACATATTTGTCCTAATCTGATCTGCTTTCTCTGCAGAATCCCACATTGTGAATCTCCCCTTATTGAAAGTCTCTTTTTTTGGCTCTGCAGATATTGTACTGCAGTAGGATTCTTCCCTTTCATTTCTGTTTCCCCCTCTGAGTTCTCCTCTGGTACCCAAATAGGAGCGTAAGGTCTCGCCCTTATGCTCAGTTTTGCATGGAGGGGCTCAACCTCTCTAATGATTATCTCGCTGCATCACTCACACTACCTAAAATAACGTTTTGATTATAGTAGACATTTAATTAATGCTCACTTAATTGACTAACATTTGTTAATTGCATAGTGCCTGATAAATAACAAATCTGTAATGCCTATTATTGGGTTTCACAGTTTGCAAGCATTTCCTGTGTATTTACTTGACTTCATCCTCATAAAGTCATCCTGTGAAGTTGATTCTTTCTTATTCCTATTTTTAAAGATGAAAGAAGTGGAATGGAGCTGACATTTGTTTTCTGCCTATTCTATGCCAAGTGCTTTATACACATTTTAATTTGATTTTCACAAAAGCACTGTGAAGTAGGTGTTCTTAGCCACATTCTACAGATGGAAAAACTGAAGCTCCGAGAGGAGGCTGGGATCACAAGGAGTATATAATTTGCTTCCTCTGTATTTCATTGTTCTGTAAATTTGATCATACAAAATCTAGTGAGCAATACTAGAGAGCCATATAAAAGGTATTATAGAGTGACGTTATAATTATTGTTTACGTATAAGCTTTTTTGGGGGTTTGCATTTCTGGGAAATTTAATGCCAGGCATATAAAGAGCTTAAAAGAAAAGAAAGCTTTTCTATTTCTAAACATTCTTTGCCTTTCCTGTTACAATTTATAATAAGAAGAATTGATCATCAAGTGCTTCCATGTGCCAGGCATTTCTTTTAGTGCTTCACATATTTGCTTTCATTGAATGCTCAACATAACTTTGTGGCGCAGTGGCTTGAATTATACCCCAATCTGCACATAGGGTAATTGCACCTCATAGCAGTTAAGTGACTTGGTCAGGACCCACAGTTACTTTGTAAACTAATTGAAGTTTTAAGTCAGACCAAATAGTTAAAGTTAATACTTCTTCAGTGCTACCAGACTGCCTTTCTGAAAGGATAGGGAAACCAAGGCTCTAAACACTGACTGACATCATCATGTCCTGTTTTCTCACTTTGCTCTAGCTGCTTGCTTGTCTCTATTGAAGGAACTGCTTTGTATTGTCAGCAATCTTTGTTTGTCTGTGATCTGTCTCCTCGATCACATTGTCAGCTCTGCCAAACCTCTTTAGACCCTCCACAGAGCATTCTCACTAAATACTTGTCAATTGATAACCATAGGGCTCTGTTCAGTGGAGAAAATTATTAATAAACTATCAGGCTTTGACAAAGCCCTTCTCATCTCCTAAGGAATTGAGCTCTTAGTGCTTAGGAGATGTATCAGTTCCTCGCCTTCCTGCAGCTTGAAGTCAGGAGCCCACACTCCCCGCCTCCACACACCATTCATTCTCCAGGGAGCCTCAGTAGCGTCATAGTCTTCTCACTAAAGGCTAAATTATGTGTGTGACTCTGGGACGGTGAAGTCCAAGGAAAGGGGGAGAGGACTGTGGGCTGAGATTTTGCATGCAGATGGACCTGGGGTTGTTTTTTGCCATCAGAGATGACGTGCCAACCTCAAGACTGATTGTTACAGTTATTATTGGCAATATTGATGATCACTATTATATTTGTGCAGTGAACTTCCATTTACACAAAAGGCTTCTGCCTAATATTTCATTATTTTTAGTTTGTGTTGGCCTTCTGAAAAAAAAAGAAAAAAAAACCTTTAGGCTTTATTATTCCCCAAAGAAATAATTCTCTGTCCAGTTTGTAGGGGTAGGAAATTGCCCCAGGGAAACACAGACAGCTGAGCATCTGAGAAGGGGGAATCTTTACTGCCTAGAATTTAAAGCCAGCAATTGATCCTGCTGAGCAATAAAACATGCCAGAGATTTGAAGACAGATCCCCAAATGCTTTTTTTCCCCTTTGCCTGTTTCCAGACCCAGCAGGACCTGTGAGTCCAGCCAGAAACCTTAGCTCCTCCCCAAAGCACAAGTCCAGGTCCCTTCCCCCAGCAATGGCCTCAAGGACAATTCTGCGGAAGCTAGCTCATCAATTATCTCTTCTCCTCCAGACCAATTTTCTCATGCATTTGTATGAGTTCACTTAGCAGCCTGCAAAGAGGCAGGCAATAGTAATAATCGTAGCTAACACTCATGGAGCTTTTGCTATGTGCCAAACACTATAATAAGCACTCTACATGCGTAATTTCCCTTTATCCTCATAATAGTACTCTGAGGAAGGGTGATGAAGATCCCCACTTTATGGAGAAAAGTGTTGAGGTTCTTAGTGAGTAAGCAACCTATCCAAGGACACACAGATAACTAATGCTGATCCAGGATTTTTTTTTTTTTTTGTGGGACCGGGGTTCGAACTCATGACCTTGTACTTGCCAGGCAGGTGCTTCTGCCACGGTGATCTAGGATTCAAACCCAGGTCGGTCTATGCAACCCCCACCCCCATATATTGTCTTTGATGTTGGCATTCATTTTCCAGACACCAACAATGAGACTCACAAATTGGAAAGCCAGGTGGTGTTCCAAGGAAAAAGGCTCCGGAAGTCAGCAAATAGTTTTTCTTAGATTTCTGCCAGTAACAGACTAAAGGACTCTATGATGTCACTGAAATTCCCCTGCTTCTGAATCTGCAAGCAGGGTCCACAGTGTGTGAGATTCAAGAGAGATGAGCCAAGGAAGGTTAATCTCCTTCAAATTTATAGAGTTTAAAAGCACCATGCAAATGCAAAGTGTTCCTTATCATAATCCTTAACATTATTATTCCAGCCTATTCATCTACCAATGAACCTGGGATAGAGTTCTGGCTCCGTCCCTGGATTGTGGTGCCATTTAAGTACCAAGACAAATGGTCTCCCCGAGTCAGGGGTGATCCATTATCCGGATATGGATTATTTCTCAGGAGTAAATCGTTAGCCCTGTCGGGCTGCTGATGAATTCTCCCACCGCACCTGGGGGCTCATTGCTCTGCAAAGGACGTGCGGGGAATGCAAGCAGCTGGAGTCTCAGTGTGACTCTGCAGGTGGGGTCCTGGGGGTGGGGAACAAGGAAGGGAGTATTAGGCTTCTGGGAGCAGCAACAGCCCCACCCATCTATGAGTGAGAAGACTGCTAATGAACTACCTCGCATAGCCCAGCACAGGGCAGAGAGGGGAACTCCTGGCCTCTCCTGCTGCTTGAAGCATGTTTGGTGTTTGGGGATAACAAAGCACAAGAGACAGCCATGTTTGTATATGGGGAGCCACTGTCAGAGCCATAAGAGGAGTGGGCAGCAGAACATAACAGAAGAAAAGAATTGGAGAAATACAGGGATAATAAAAGAGAAATAAATAGGGAAAGAAGAGGACGACACTGAATAAATAAAGGACCACAGAAAAGAGCCATGGGTGTAAGCAGAATAGAATAAAAAGAAAAATGCATGAAAGAGGATCTAAAAGGAATGGGAGAAAGAAAGAGCGACAAACAAAGGCAGATTTAAAAAGAATTGTTTAAAGGAAAGAAAGGGAATCATATGGGAATAGATAAATTGAGAGAAAAAGCAAACAGCAACAGAAGAGAAGGGGAGAAATAAGGTAGTAAAATAAGAAAAAGATAGAAACAAAACAATAGAACCACCAGAGACAAGCAGACAAAGAGAATGAAATGGGGATGGATTGGTGATCAACAGAAATGAAGGCATTTGAGAAACATGGCAGAAGAAAGTGAGATCTATAAAGAGATCTGATATTTTTTCTCCACTCTTGTATCTTTTTTCTTTGGCTGTAGGGCACACATGGTTTCAAACTGATACCTCTTATTTTCAAAGTGCTACTGGTGGTTGAACCCAGAGTCTTCACACTGAGACACATCCTTAGCCCTATACCGTATATAATTAAGACAAGGTCTTGCTAGCTTTCTCAGTCATTCTTGTAAGGGAAAGCACTGAAAACAGAAAAAGAAAGATATGGACAATCATCTACTGAAATAAAGACCAAAGCTATAGAGAGCTATACATATAAACAAACACACACACATACACACACATACACACACACACACACACACACACACACACGCACGCATGCATGCAAGCACGCACACACGCACACACTGCCAGACAACTTTGGAGGCAAACAGATACATGGAAGTGGCATAGCTGGCTCCATCAGTGATAAAAGATTTGATATGTACCCACAACAGACAGGTGTCAACAGAGCCAATCTAAAGGGACACCAGGATGGGCAACAGGTGGCAACTGACAAGGGACAAGATACACTGCTGTAGAAGGTGACAGATGAGCTCAAGGAAATATGGACTTACTAAGAGAAGTACCACAGCCAGGACAGGGGGAGTAGGGGAACCTTACCACTGCTCCTCTTTTCTAATAGTCTTCATGAAGTACTCAAACATGGGGCATTTACCTCCCTGTACCTGCTGCCCTCAAGATTTCTCTGTGGGCTTTTGAATAGTTAGTAGCAATGTGTTTATTTAAATACACTCACTCCTGTTAGTTACATTGTCACCCCTTTGGGAGGGACATACCTTTTCTGCAAGTCGGACTATCCAAGGGTCCCTTCAGACATAAGCAGAAATGTTGAAGCACCAGCCCCTATGGCTAAGATGATCAGAGAGTGCCTGGATTCTGGCTCCCAGACAGGTCCCTTTCCCCTACTGTGTTGCAGTTCTTAATGTCACTGGAGTTGCCTTTTCTCTGCAGTTTGAGGCAGATGAAATGGGGGAGTCAAGCCTGGGGACCTATGTCCCCACTTGAAGGAGAGGAGTGTTATAACATTTCCCTGGAAGAAAATTGTTTCTTAATAAAGAACAGTTTGAAAACCTCCTGGTTACACAGAGCTGGATGAATTCTAAGGGTCCTTCCAGTTCTGACTTTCTGGGATTCTATGACTAAGAGCTAATTCACTCAAATCTAAACCCACAGTAATCGGACAGAACTTGATTGAATTTTCTGAGCAAACATGGCGTCACTGTCAGCCCCAATAAATATTTAGCAGTGGCCCCAGTTTATTGATTTTGTGCAATATCAATATTTTCTCAGCGTAATTTCTAACACTAACTATATACCTAGGATGACATGAAACTTGCAGGCTCAAGAGGTCCTCCCAGGAGAGCCACAGGTGGTGATTGGTACAGTACAGACTGTGCCACCCCTGCTAGCTTCTGCCAGGCATGGAGGAGAGAGGGAATGCGGGAGGAAGACAGCTGCCTTGTAAAGGGGCATAGTGTTTGGTAGGTAGATCTGGTTGCCCTGAAATCACAGGGATGTTGTAGCTAAATAATCACAAAGAGAACTTAAGTAAACAGGGCTTGCTCCATGCAGCTCTACTTTGGAAATTAGTAACAACCCTTAAAGCTTCTGCCACTCTATGTCGTCATTCATTCATTCACTCTACTGTCAAATGTCTCTCACATACCTCATCTGTGCAATCAGAATTACACTACAGGCAGGGAGGCAGTATTTAAAGTAAAGTAAGTAATATTGATGCCACACAACCTCAACAAAGTTAGGCTATGGGTGAATATTTATGAGAAGAAATAATTTGGTAGGAATATTACTGTATATGCACACTTTTAATTATTATCATTGGAAAAACGGCTCAATCAGAGACCTTTTTTGTGTGTAGCACTCCAAATGTACAAAAGTCTTGTAATTAGTTCAGGTAAAATAATTTGTTCCCTAAGTACAATTCTGAAACATACAAATTAATTTAATGCTCTCTGTTTATCTTTTAGTTACACATTCTCGGTGACAGATTTCATTTGTTGATGATGGTTTGAGAGTTTTGTGTTTTAGAGAGAATTAAAGCATTTACTGGAAGAGAGGAAAGATTAATTCCTCTCCTTGATGCTGCCATAGCATTAACCTTGTCACTCCTAATCAGAGATATATCTGTGTGAGTTGGCCGATTTGTTCTTTTAGTCATTCACTCTTCTGCTCATGTAGTCTTTCATACATCCACCAGCCATATACCAAGCACCGTCTGTGGCTCATGCCCTGGTTCAGGTGTGGGATAACAAAAGATTTCAGACATAACCCTGCTCTTGGAGTACTCATGCAACAGAAGAGGGACTAACAGAAAACTTGAGGGCTTTCTGATGAGTGCTGCAACAGGGATGTGGGCCAACGAAAGCTCAGAAGAACTGGGGCCAATAGGGGCAGTGGACGAAGCTTTAATGCATGATGTGACCCTGAAGGACGATCCTACTTAGCATTGTGGGGCAGCAGAGAGCCATCCTTGTTGTCCACGCTTTGTAAAACATCAGCAGAATATATTTGTAAAAGCCACGGAGCCATGCAACCAGCACATCAGTTTGTGGCTGGGATTACCCAGTAGCTTGCTTTTGATGATTTGATTTAGCATGAAATATAACCACTCCTTTAAAAAGCACAGTGAGAACAAACGATGATCAGGGGCTGGCCCCTATATCCTAATTCTTCTTGATATCAGACTTTCCTTACATACCCATCACCCCTATCTGGTAGAAATTATAGGAGCAAAAGGCTTTGAGGGGTACTAGGTACTGTGGTGCCTTTCAAATTATTCACATTTCAAAGGAGCCTTAATGATTTCCAAGATAATTGGTTGTAGAAATAAGGCCTTCTAAAAATCCAGCAATAGAATGTTCATGATGCCACAGGATGATTCAGAGCATTTGGCCTTAATTACTTTGATTGTCCACCAGGATTTAATATATGAATATTACATTGCGATCTTCAATTTAATTTCTTGTGTAAATGGATTGTGGCAGAATCCTGTAGTCCTGGAACTGGCACATAATTCAGCGTGGGAGACACTATCTTAACTCATCTCATTACTCAAGCAATTTGTTGTCCTTCAGGCTTTGACAGCCATGAGATGGAAAGTACCAGAGGTGATGTGATCTCTCAACCTGGGTCCACTCAGACATGAGCCATACTCTCTACCGATTACATTGCTACACAGACACAGGCAGCAGTTATTTTTGAGAAGGGGAAAAGCACTCCAGCCAATGTTCAGCTGTTCCTGATCTTTCTGAGCATAGTGGAATGGAAAATACTGGGATAGGCATGCAAGAGGTCAGAGAGCTTTTTCTAGTGTAGCCACTAACTTGCAGTATGATCTTGGGTAAGTCCCTTAATTTCTTTGAGCTTCCAACTCCTTGTCATTGGAAGAGAGAATCATACACTCTGAATTCCTGGCAGAGAGTTGTTTCCTCACCTATTAGTGTCACATGGTGAGTCTAAAAGTTAAGCACCTCCCCTCCCCAAGAAAGGGCAAGGTTTGAAGGAACAGGGGAAGAAAGAGAAAGGGACATAAATGGAAAGGAGAGAGGGAAAAAGGAAGGCAAGTTAGAGGGCAGAACGTGCAGCCTCAGTGAAGTGCCTCCTAAGGTCTGGGCAAGCTTGTTAAGGCAAATCATGGATCAGTTAAATGTGAGAAGCCTGATTGAAATTAGGCTGAGAAAATAAGGCTCAATGAGCATTAAACGAGAAGGCTTCGTGCTGGAGAATTTATTTGCATCACCTGTTTTTAAAAAAGCTTGCATCTAAAATCTGTAAAGAACTTCTCCAAGTGAAAAAGAAAAGGACAATCTGCAAGGAAAAATGGGCAAAAGACTTAAATAGGAATTGTTCAAAAGAGTATATACAAAGGCAAATGAATATATGAAGATGCTCAACCTCATTAGTCATGAGAGAATTGCACATTGAACCACAGCGAGATATCACTGCACACCCACCAGGATAATTAAAATTTTAAAATATGACAATACTTAGTGTTGATAAGGACTTGACACAGTGGAAGGGTGTAAATTGGTATACTCAGGAAACTGGCGGTATCTGCCAGAACTGGACATGTGCAGATCTTATGATTCAATAATTTGACTACTAGCAGAAATGCAGGCACACATACACCAAAAGTCAAACAAAAATATCCAAAGCCTTAATTGCCTGAACGTGGGAATGGTCTGAATATGATCCATATTAGGACAGAAAATGGACTTGTGCAATATTCACAAAAGGGAATATTATATAGCAATGAGAAGGAATATTGTAACCAGTATGCAACAATATGAGTGACTCACAGACATAATATAAAGGTAAGATACTGTACACCAAAGAGATAATACTGAATATATTAAAGTCTGTAACTGACAAAACTGCAGTGTTTATGAATGCATGCTAAGGTGTGCAAAGGTAAATAAAAGAAAGAAAGGGATTTATGTCAAAGTCAAAGCACTGCAGTTGTTACCTTTTAGGCTGGAAGAAAAGACTTCAAATTAGGAAAGGGGGCACAAGTTGAATATCAGTTGTGCCGACAACTTTCTATTTTCTGAACTGGGTAACAGTTAACAGAAGTGTGCATTGAATAAGTTGTATATTATTCACACAATTTTTATGTGTTGAAGGTTTTTATTATTTTAAGTGAGTTTTCAAAACTATAGAGCTGTGCATAAACTTAGTAAATCTTCTTTGCAGACTATCATTCTTTCAGGCCTCTGATACATAATATTCTAGACTTTAGACAAAGTCAGGGCAGAGACTATGTCTAAATCTTCTCTGTATCTGTCTACTACAATATTCTGCCTTTAAACCTAGCCTGGCCCAAACTTGCATCTAAGAGGTGTCAGCCAACTGCCTGGAGTCATACACACTGTGTCCCTTCTGCTACCTAGACTCTCTTCATTTTCCTTATTCTCAAACTGTTCTTGATTTATTTCACTTCTGTCATTCTCCTAAGTTTATTTTATCTTTTGTTTGCAGTCTTGTTCATGCCCTTTGGACTAATGGCTGAACAACCTAGCTGCATTTTCTTGCCTGGAACCTTAACAATTCTTTCTCTCCAAAGGCTTGAATACCTACTCCCTTAGTTCTGAGGCTTTTCTGCCCTGACCAAGTTAGGTAGAATTTCCACAAGATTTTCTGTACTAAAGTACCTTATGTAAAGTCCTGGGGGCCACATAAGTTTCAGAATTCTAAATTTTATTTATCAAGATAGTCACATACATTTACTTATGGCACAGTATAACTTCAGCAGGTTGTGCCAAAGCTCCCCATAGTCAAACATATTGATATTTCTGTCATGAACTGCATGAATATTCACACTGAGTTAAAAACTGTCAGTATTTTGGTATAACTTAAAATGAGTTTAATATAAAACCTATAAGAAAATTTTTGCTTTGCAGAATTTTGTGGTTTGAGAAGTAAAAATAAGAAATTGATGGCCCATAGTAGAAATCCAATGATCTTTGCTCACTGGTGGAATTATGGAGGAATGCAACGCATTACATGTGTTTATCATCCCCAGTAGGTGACAAAGTGTATTTTAGTATGCATAGCGTTAGCTAATTAACTAGCACAATTATGGGCATTTAGATTCCACTGTGTGCAAGAAAAACAGTGTTAGAAAAATTCCATATACAGGCCTGCTATCAAATCATGAATGGCCTACCTTAGCTACAATGGCCATCCTGAGACCAATCACTGGCTACTCTTTTGCATAATACAGCCAGACTTTCTCTTTGGCTATGGCTGAAGTAGACCTAAATAGATGGAAAATATGAAGATAACACATATATTGTGCTGAGTCCAATGTGAAAGACACGTACGGGCTGTATGTATGTGTTTTAGATGATCTTTCAGCTGGGTGTGGTGCCACACACCTGTAATCCCAGAACTTGGGAGGCTGAGGCAGGAGGATCAGTGCGAGTTCGAGACCAGCTGGGCTGCAAAAGTGAGTTCAAGGCCAGCCTGAACTGCATAGTGAGACCCTGTCTCAAAAAGACAAAAAAAAAAAAAAAAAGATCTTCTTTCAATAGTACTGCTCTTGGCCTGGCTTTGCAAAGGTGTCAAGTGGCAATCAGCTTGAGACCAACTTCCCAGAAAGTACTAGTCAGAGTAGTACAGTACAAAGTACAGAGTCATGAGATTGTATTGTTAGGTAAGTGTAGAGCTACACGTCTTTTACTTCCAGCCACCTGAAAGTAGATGTACTATGTCCAATTGTGCCAGAGTGTTCCAGAGGCAAAAAGCAGGGCATTTTATGGAAGGCTAGCAAGAGACTAGAGTATGAGTTAAAACCAAACCTTCAGGCTTTCCAACTCAGGAAACTCCAAAGAATCACGGGAAAGCTCAGCAAACAGAAAACCAAGCAGGCACTTTCAGTACCAATGCCTAGAGGGGAAACCCAGTGGAGCAGGTGGGTTTCAGAAAAGTTAGGAGGTTCAGCCTCAGAGCTCCAGGACACTATGCTGTTTGCTCCTAGAGGGTGGTAACTGTGAGTTACCAGCTTGATATCGCCCACACAAATGCCCCAGGCTGTTCAACCTTCAAAACAAGGTAACAGATCTTACATGAGCTCTATAATTTATTCGTGTTCTCCCTTTCTGCATCTATGAATCTATCTTGCAAATAATGCTTATTGTTTCCCATAAGAGTAATATATACTCCTTGATTAAAATTTGATAAATCAGGTAAACATATGAAAGACTAAACTCACGCAGCACCCTACCTCTTATACACTTGTGTATTTCCTTCCTGCCAGCTTGCTTTTATTTTCCTTCTCTTTATAAAACTGTGATCACAGAGTTACACTCTTACACATATTGGGATCACTTCTGAGGTCATTACAAAAGGTATGAGTCTGCTCTAATCTGAATGTCCACTAGACATTGTGGAGCACATGTCACAAGTATAAAATGTGTACCTTGCCCTTATGGAACTTACAGTCTGCCTGAGAAGATGAGACTGATATAAATGGAACCAATGGTGAGAAATACAAAATGGAGGGGCCGGCGAGATGGTTCAGTGGTCTAAAGCGCCTGCTTAGGAGGGCTCAGGCAACTGCGGGGACTGCAGTTCGATCCCCGGCACCACATGCTGCGCCAGCGCCACCACCAGGGCAGGCTGAGCCAGCCACAAAATGAATAAATAAAGAAACAAATAAACACAACAAGCAAACAAATAAATAAATAAAATTTAATAAAAAAAATGGAATATAGTTAAATGTCATTTAGGGAGATAGGCTGGAAGGACAGTGAGAATACAAAGGAGGGAGAGATTGATGCAGGCAATACTAAAGTGGGAAGACTCCCAGAGAAAACAGGACTTAAATTGTCCTCTAAAGGAAAAAAGGGGTGGGGAGAGAGAGAGAGAGAGAGAGAGAGAGAGAGAGAGAGAGAGAGAGAGAGACAGAGACAGAGAGACAGAGACAGAGAGAAAAGGCATCAAGGAAACAGAAACAACGAGGAGAAGCTGGATTGTGCAGGCAATATTCCTTTATCCCTTTTGTTGTTAATGATGCTATACAGCTACCCTAGGGCCAAGATTTCAGGATTTCCAGAGGTTCATCTTACATATGAACAAATAAACCCAGGTCTCTAACCCACAGAGAGTTTGGAGGATATATGCATAAAAACAAAGCACTTATATTAATCTGGCAATAGTTTAGGATCAGACCTTTTGCCATTTAGTAATTGATTTGTTTCTTTGCCTTATTTCAAACAGTAGTGGCTCAAACATCATGATGCTGGTGGTCAGAGGCCCCAGTTGGACAATGTCCTAAGTAGGTAGCTGGTTACATGGCTGAAGAGCCTTAGCCCCAGTCAATTCGCTCCTGGGTTGGTAATCACAAGAAGAGAGTAAACAGTAAGAGAAAATCTGTGGTACAAGCCTCCTTCATCTGTTGAAGACATTAGTTAATTCAGCTATATTTATGCTCTGAAGATCTCCTCAGTGGGAAGAGTTTCCCAGGTGCAGAAAACCTGTGATTTAACGAACAATATAAAGGTACATTAAATACCATAGTTCACAATTCATTTGTGATGATTCACAAATGCCCTAGCTAATGGTCAGGCCACTCACAAGCTGTATGACTTTAACCAAATTCCATTTCCTCTCAGAGTTCACCTCAGTTCTCTTCCTTGTCTGCAAAGTGGTAACTATCAGAGTTCCATTTGGGCACCAGGATTTTATGAACCTATGATTTCTTTGGACAATCACAGCCTTCAGATTGCAGGCATCCTCTATGACAATGCAAATAACCCTGAGAAAAGGCTACATCTTACCCTGTGTTGCCAGTCACGACCATACCTGGGTATCGAAGTCCTGTTGGGGAATGGGACCAGGAAAGCGAACAGGCCCAGCCCAAGGGGAAAGGCCCAGAAAGGAGAAGTGGATGGACCCCCAAGATGTCACCAGTTAAGCAGAAGGAGGCTCTCAATACCTTCTCCTCTATCTGCCTCTCCCCTGAGTGCCCAGCAGCAGGCTGTGCCCAGCTGCATGTCTACGTATGTGGTTGCTCCCCACAGGGTGACCTGGCTGCCAGCAGGCTGTTCCAAGCCAATGAGAGAGTCCAGAAGTGAAGTACCCTGGGGCCAATCACAGGTGGAAGTATCTCTTTAATGGCTACAGAAACTGTATCTTTGGCTCCATTTCATTGGTTCGGGCCAACTGAAGGCTCTCCAGACTCTCATCCAATGCTGAGCCATCAGCCAACAGGAGTGGGCCCAGCTGCTGGATCTTATTTCTATCTGGGACTGATGGAAAACTCTTCCTCAAGGGCTGCCTCATCTAACCATTGTCAACCCTGACTGGAAGCTTTGGCCGTGAACGCAGAAGGCATAAGCAATGGGACCTAATCAAGGCAGCCTGATGAGAAGTAGGTGGGCTGGTGGCCAGGAGCCTGGCCTTGGCCCAGCCCTGCGAGTGAGTGGAGGTGAGGAAGCAAAGGGACAGAACAAACAGGTAGGACCAGTGGCCGAGGGTGCTGTGAGGCTGAGAGCTGATCCTTCTCCCAAGCCTAGGAATCCCACTGACTTTTATAAAACCTTGTGGTTCCCTCTCTACCCTTGCTTTGCACTCTCAGTCACAGCCAAAGAAGCACTCCTCAGTAAGAGGAGTCAGTTGGGGGGATGTGCTGGCTCCCAATTGGGATCTGAATCCCCTCCATTAGGCTGCCCATGAACATAAATTTGGCATTGGTGACTCCAAGGACTCATGGACCTTGTGATCTGAGCTTCTAAAGCTCAGACTACAATCTGACTAGTTCCTTCAGTGTTTCAAAGAAGGCTAGGATTATGGTTCAACCAGCAATAAACTGTGTAGGCTTCACTTCACTCTAACCACAGACCTAATTACTATCCCTGCCCAAAGACAAAGCCCTTAACCAGGTCAGCTATCTAAACAATGTGTACATGGGAAGCAGAGTGAGAGAACAGTGGGGGGCGGGGGGCAGCTCGGTGAAAAGCCTTCCCTGTTTCTGGAGAGATGCCATCTTCATGAAACATTTGCTCAGTGCTATGATGCAGGCACTACATTAGGTGCTAAGAGGGCAGAGAAGACTCAGATACATTTCAGTGAATACCACCAGAGCAGACCCAAGGGAAGGGTGTGTTTTAAGCATGGGTGGTAGATAATCTTTAATTCATTTAATGATTGTTCTGCTGTGACAGTTGACTCTGTAACACTCAAGAACTGACTCTTAATAAAACTGGTCAAGAATATCTATCTTCAATGCTGTCATGCTAAAATTTTCAGAAAAGGATTTGCTAGGGGTTGTGTCAGTCAATCCTAGTTCCCTCTTCCTTCATATAAAGAGTTTGGACTCAGGGATATGAATCCCTTTCCTAACTTAATAGGCCACCTGACTGTCTGTAGTAGTACTTGTGGTGTTGGTAGTCATTTACTCCATAGTATAAATTTAAATATCTGTGATCCTTCTTCCTGGATTTAGCTACATTTTAGCAATATGTCAGATCGTAGAATGAAAAAGGCTTTGTTACTTAGTAAGAACATTGCAGAGTTCTGTCTACAGGAAGGGAAAGCATTTGTGGGAGGGGAACAAGAAGGAAAGAGAACATAATAAACCTCTTCAATAATCCTAACATCTTCTTTCCTCAGGCTGTAGGACACTGCATTCAGTTGAGGCTAATCCCAAAAGATTACTTTGTTATTGATAAAAGAATAATTAAAAATAAGCCTTCTTTGGGCTTACATAGCTTGAACAGCAAGGCACAGAGTGCTACAGTGATCACAAAGCACCTAATGAAAAGCTCTGAGCACATATTTCATAGGTTCAGGATACAGGGACTACAATAGCATTGTCCATTCCTCTGCCTTGCTGCCTGTTTCAGGTTCTATTGGAGCCCGGATCTCAGTCCCCCAGCCACAGATATTTTAAATGATACAAGATCAGGAAAAGGGACAACAATTCAGAAATGCACATTGTTCCTTAGGTAAATTTAATTGTAAAAGACATTTAATCAATGGGAGCTCCTGTCTGGACATGGTAGCTAAGAGGTAAAGCAAACCTTTTTTGTATTTCACTCTAAACCAAAATAAGCAGCCAAGGAAGGGGGAGTGGGTGGGATCAATGAATCTAATCAATGCTCCATATTAATGTTTTTTATATACTAGCACTGATTTGGAGCCTTCTAGGTGCCAAATGGCATCTGAGAAACATGATTCCATCCCCCACTTGACGTAATAATTAGATTGCATAAATGGCTCCTTTGCACTCCCTGCCAGCCCAAGAGACAAATATTACTGGTGAGCCAATCCATCCCCTCCCCTGTTAAAGGTTCACCCTGCATCAGCAGTTACATTGTGGCAGTTGAATGCCACCCAAATGAGTGAAAACTAGCAAGGAAGAATTTCAGGCATGGGGTGTATTGAACCATGCCCCATCTCAGTGTGTATGGTCAGGACCTAGAATATACATGAACAGACCCACCACTGAACATGCCACCAGGAGTCAGAAATGAAGACAACTAGTGGTGTCTCCTGCAAGACTTTGCTTTTCTCTATTTTAGCTGCTAATTAGGCAAACAAAGGGGCTAAAGTGAGTTTGGTAGGGGAGTGCCTTAGTCATTTGGCATTAATCTTGTCCTAGGCTAAGTAACAACACCCCCAATCCATGTTTTAATCACCAGAAACTGCAAATATTACATTCTATGAGATGTAGCAGATGCAGTGAAATCAATGCCCTTAAAATGGAGAGATTAGCTTGGATTGTTCATGCAGTTGTAAGTGTCCATATGAGACCCAGTCAGTAGGAGACTTGAGATAGAAGAGGTGAAGGCAGTGTAATCATGGAGGTAGAAACGAATAAAACAGCCACAAACTAAGGAGTGCCAGCTGCCACCACAGCCCAGAAGATGCAAAGAACATATTCTCCCCTAGAGCCTCTGGAGGGAGGTTGCCCCTGCCAACACCTTGATCTTGGCTCAGAGAAACTGCTAAGAGACTTCTGGCCTCCAGACTGTGAGATAATAAATTTCTATTGCATTAAACCACAAAGTTTGTGGTAATTGGTTACAATGGGCCTAAAAAACTAATACGGTCCTCCACAACTATTCTCCGATTACAAATAGAATGACAACCTTCCTGTTGTAGGCAAATCCTCCTCTAGCTCAAATATGCTATTCTTATACCATGATGCACTGTCTGACAAGAGAAATTCAGAATAGCCACATGCATGTCAACATTTTGAAATTTTGGGCCAAGTTTTCTTGCCACTACATTGCAAAAAGAACATAAAGCCCTTATTTTCCATTAGAGCTTTTGCATGAATTTATATATCCAATTACCTCCAGCTACCAGGCGAGCCTTGAGGGGACAGGGAGGAACACTGAGCAGGTAGGGAAATACAGTAAATATGTCTAAATTGAAACCACAATTGGGCTCAAATCAAATCTCTTTTAGTAATAACACTAAGTAGGGCCTTTAGGAAAACAAGTCATGGCAGAACTAACTTAATTTACTCCTCTGATAAGGTTACAAGGCTTGTAGATCAGGAGAATGTTGTAGACAGGATGCATCTGGATTTTAACAAGGCTTTTGACTTAGGCTCTCACGAACTCTATGTAGATCAAGTGAGGAAATACAGACCACAGGTGAGACTC
Organism: Capromys pilorides; assembly: GCA_004027915.1. Classification (NCBI taxonomy): domain Eukaryota; kingdom Metazoa; phylum Chordata; class Mammalia; order Rodentia; family Capromyidae; genus Capromys; species Capromys pilorides. The sequence continues at coordinate 19,632 of PVKN010012581.1, forward strand.
CAGAGCTAGCACATGGCTGCTGATAATGTAGATCAGAGTCTCTATTGACAGGTCGTAGAGCTCTACATCAATCCCAATCAAGTCACTATTCTTATTCAAGGGCATATATGAAGGTCAAGACAGATGGTATGCTCTTGAAGTAGGAGGGTGCTTGGAAGCTAGAAGGTCCAGCTAATTAGTTGGGTGTGAGATTTGGGATCTCGAACAATCTCAGTAGGCTGGAGCATGGATTTACCTCTGTGAAACAAAATAACTGGTACAAGAAATTCAAAATTTACTTGTACAAATATAGGTTTATATGCAGAACCATTGTCAGGAGACAGAAAGCCGGGGGTCAGCAGGCAGTATGCTTGATGAGTCAGAAGAATGGTAAGACTACTAGAAGGGAAACTCTGCTAAACATAGACAGTTGGGTCTTTCTAGAAACAGAAGAGCACAACCCATGCTTCCACTTGATTATTCCTCATTTCTGAGGCCCCACTGGAGTTCATTTTCTTTTTCCTCAAGATTAACATTTCAACACAGGACCTTTGCATTGAGTTATATCTCTAGTCTTTTTTTAATTTTTTTTTATTTTTGATACAGGTCTAGCTAATTCACTAAGTTGCTCATGCTGGGTTTGAACTTCGGATCCTCCCAGAGAGCTAGGATTCTAAGCATGGGCCAACATGGCTGGATAGCTGGATCAGATGTGTGTATTTCTGAAAATAAAGGGGAAGTTGTTTATTATATATAGTTTCTTGATATAAGCAGTAAAACTTTCAGTTAGGAGAAATAAGTTCTTTAGGCTTATCATACAGCAGGGCGACTATAGTTAATAATAACATATACTTGAAAATTCCTATGAGATCTTTTAAAATATTTTTATTAGTACACATTAGTTTTGTAAATCACTGAGTTTTAATGTGGATTTTCACACATGTGTATAGCATTTTATTGTGTCTATCTCCTCTATTAGTCTCCCTTAAACCCCTTTCTGTTATCCCTCACCATTATTCTTTA
>PVKN010012582.1:0-20632 GCA_004027915.1 Capromys pilorides
CATCCTTGAGGCCACCTAGCTGCTCTTGGTGGACACTGCTGTCCCCTGCCCCTCACAGCTGAAGAGCAACGTGGTCACCCTGGACTGTCACGTCAGCCGCTACGCCACTGTGTGTCAGCAGCTGCAGGCTGAGGTGAGCAGCACTTGCTGGTGGGTGCACCAGGCGCTGTGCAGCACCCTGCTCACTGGGCTGCTGTCCTTGCAGGTGCTGTCCCTGAGGAGAAAGCTGCAAGAGCTGGAGGAACGGGCCCAGGCCCCACTGCGGTGAGTCTCCTGCCGGACCTCATCCCTCGGGTGGCGGTGGGGTGGGGGAGCCCTCTGCCTCCCACCTGGGGCTGGGATCTCTCCTGGAAAGTCCAAGCTATGCCCTTTATTTCCCATTCTGAGACCCATTGTGCTAAGCTACTCACCTGCCCAGGTGAGGCCCAGCTCATGCTTCTCCTGCCTCAGCCTCATGCTGTGTTGAAGTTGGCCACCTTGTCCACTCGGGTGTTTCTGACTCCTCAAACCCTTGGCCGCTGCCCTTTGTGGCTCTGCCTTCTGGGGGCCCCAGAGACCAGGCCCCACTCACATCCTGCCGCCAGCTGACCCTCCCCACCTCCCCAGCTCCCTCTCACTGCCCAGCCAGCCCTGCACCCCAAAGTCTGGAACCCTTGGAGACCAGAGCCCGCGGGCAGAAGCCCAAGAGCTGCCGGCTCTGGGAGGGAGCTCTGCGGGCCTCAGCCAGGATGGAGGCAGAGCTGAGGTAGGAGGAGGGGGCAGGGCAGGGAGGGGACTTCGGGAGGTCCTCCTGCTTCTGCCACCTGTACCTCCTCCTTCCTCCTTAGGTTCCAGGCCTAGCACCCAAGCTGAACCACAGACGCTCCGTTTCCAGGGAACACCATGGGCTGTGGGTGTCGGTTCCTCTGCACTGGGGTCCAGGCGGGGGGTGGGGTTCCTGGAGATGGAGCCGGGGCCCAGGTCTTTGGGTGCTGCTCCCTCGTGTGTCCGTCCCCTCACCTGCTTCTCACCCAGTCCCGCTCAGAATCGCCATCTGTCCCCACCCACGCAGCACTGTCTGCCCCACGAGCAGCCCTGCTCTCGGGCAAGGGCTGGCTGTGCCACCCCTCTGCCTGCTTGGGGCCCTGCCAGCCTCCTTCTGGCTGCCACACGCCGGGCAGTGTATTTAAAGCTCCTGGACAGCAGGCCAGTTTAATTTTATTTCTTGTCGGGAGTGTCTGATCCGACTCAGCAGAAATGCCTTGGCCTGAATAATCAGTGCTCATTATCTGTCTCTTCTCCGCTCCCGGGCCCTAGGGGCAGGACACACAGGTGTGAGCCCTGCTGACCCTGCGGGTGACCCATGGCTCTCTGTGACTCTGGCACAAGGGAGAGGAGTTTTTGCTCTGCCTGCAATTGGCCTCAATGAGGGATCATCCCCCATTTTCCTCTATCCTGGAGATGACGGAGACCCAGACAGCCAGGGGCTGTAGAACATTTCAGAACTTTCCAGATTGTTTCCATACTTGGAAATATGCTGACAGCCACATCAAAGATAGTTTCTTTCTGATTTCAGAATCTTGGACTCCCAGGCCCTTAAGCAGATCCGAGGTCTTTGGCTCAGTGGGTTTTCAGTTTTTCCCCGCTTCGTAGTGCTTCATAGGGGCCATGCTGAGCTCACCAAAGGAGAGATAAGACAGGCTGTATCGCAAATGCGTGTTGGAAGCCTGTTTCGAAGACCTCTGTTTTGTTAAATTTTTATTTATTTTGGTCCTTTTGAGACAGTCACCTGTGTCATCCAAGCTGTGCTTGAACTCACTTTCTCGCCCAGGCTGGCCTCAGACTCTTGGCATCCTCCCCCTTCCTTCTCCCTAGTGCTCGGGTTACAGGCATGCACCACCATGCCTTGTTTCCCCTCGTATTAGGGATTAAAGCCAGGTGATTTGCACTCAGCCCTTGCTTTAAAAATTTTAAGACCGTCACTCACTGAGTTACTCAGGGTCGGCTGGAAGTTGAAGGGCTCTTTCTGTCTCAGCCTCCCAGAGTTCTGGGATGATAGGAATGTATCGCCAAGCCTGGCGGGAGCTGGGGTCTTAACTCCTGCCTTACGCTGCCCCAAGGATAAGCAGATCTAGGGCGGCAGCACTAGTGAGTGGCAGAGCCGGGAGAAAGCCGGGTGCACACTCAAAGCGCCCCTTCCCCACTCCTGTGCATAGCAGTGGGGCATTACTGTTCGCCGCCGCCTTGGCTGGCTGGGTCTCAGAAAGGTGGGCGGGGGGGCCAGCAGCAGTGGGCCGGAGGAAGCTGGGGCCTGGCCAGGTGAGCCGTGGCCACCCTGAGTGACAGAGGCCCCTGTCCCAGGCTGGTCTTCCGGGTGCTGCGCCTGGCCCAGCAGCAGTATGCACTGCTGCAGGCTGCTGGCCTGCTCACCCCAGACCTGACCACGGAACTGGAGACGCTGCAGCAGCTGGTGCGCGAAGCAGACAGTGATTCCAGGGCGAAGAGCTGCGGGACACCAGGCGTGGCTCAGCTGTATTCAGAGCCCCGTGAGTGTTGCCCGCCCTCCTGTGGGCACCCTTGGGCCTCTGACATCCGGTGGTAGGTGCCACGTGGTTGGGGATTCTCATCTAGGATCTGATTCTCCTCTGCCCAGGGTCTCCAGGCCATTGTGGTCCCGTGACCCGGACCATGGCAAGGCGACAGAGCAGCCTCATGCACAACCTGGGGGTCACCCTTGGGCCCGACAGCACTCCAGTCCCAGTGTCCCAACAGCCCACAGAGAAGAGGCGAAGACTGAGCCCCACTGAGCCTGACAGTCCACTGGCCCCAGGGCAGGAGGCCAAGCGCCGGCGGCAGTCCCCCCTGCCCTGCCCGCAGCCAGGGTGGCTGCCTGAGCCCTGCACCTCCACAGGAGCCCAGGCCCCTGCAGCCTGCCGCTCCCTTCGCCCCTGCCCAGCCACCGTCATCAAATGCCGCCACCGCCGCCGGGCACCCCTGGGCCCCTCAGCCCTGCAAAACTGCTCCACACCCCTGGTGCCACCCATCCTGGACCTCAACACCACCATCGACCTCTCGGAGGAGCTGCCTTCAACACTCGGCTTCAAGGAGTCTGCCCCCCAGGAGCAGCCCAGGTAGGGCCACGCCTGTGTTGCCAGGTGGGTCCTCCACCCTTCTGGCCAGGGATTGGGGTCAGCAAGGGGTCAGAGAAGAGGGCACCAGACTCTCAGAGCTGGTTAGAGCCGGCTGTTTGCTACCTGCCCCTGGCCCAGAGTGCAGAGTGCCATCCGGGCTGTGCTGCTTGAGGCCCAGCCAGCTCTGCCCTCTGCAAAGTACGTTTCTGTTGTGGAACCCGGAAGTCTCCTCACTCAGCATTGAGGACAGGTGGGGTCCCGAGAAGGTGCTGGCATCCACCTTCATGGCCAGGAAGGGCGGCAGCAAGCTGGGCGCAGTCTGAGGGGCAGCCTGCCTGGACGCGGGCAGTTGTGGCTCCCAACCAGCTCTTGGGAGTCAGCATGGAGCATGGCAAGCAGAGCCCAAGATGGGCTCAATTCCAGTTCCCTGGTGTGGAAACTGACGGCTGGATGTGCTCCAGATTCACTGTCACTCAGTTGTCGCCTGGTTGAGGGCCCATAGCGCTACCCTTGGGCAAGAAGGCGAGGAAGGGGCCAGTCCCCCACCCCCACCCCCACCCCACCAGCCTTCCTCACCTGTCTTCTCTGGCAGCAGGCCAGCAGCACTGTTCACTGCGAGGGGTCCCAAGCCCATGACCTCCCTGCCCGGGGCCACAGCCTGCAGGAGGAAGAGGCGCCCAATGAGGTGAGGCCTGCAGTGGGGGAAGAGAAGAAAGTGCCCAAGGGGCAGTGGGCACCAGGCTCAGCTTGGCCCCACCCCTGGGCCCTGGCTCCATGAACGTGAGGAGGTCGGTGAGCAGGGCCGGGATCCTGCCCTCATAGCCTTATCTGGGACATCCACATTCAGCACTTGGTCATCCAGCACTGGGACTGGCCCCTTCTCTGCCTTCCCTCCCTTAAAGCTCCTTGTCTGCCCCCTGCCCCATGTGCCCCAGTCCCAGCACAACTGTGACCACCCTGCTTTCCTGCAGTTCCTCCGTCCCCCAGGGCCGCAGCCGCATTGCCCGCCTGGCTAGCAGCTCCTTCAAGAGGCCAGAAGGGCTCCTCACTGACCCAGGTGACTGCCCTGGGGATAAGAGCGGGTGGGGCGTGCTGAGATGGGAGAGGCCCAGGGGGAGGCGGCACAGGAGGCCACGTGGGGTTCAGCTGGACAGCTGAGGACAGCCCCACGCCCACCCTGCTGTGCCCTACAGAGCCACCCTCTAGGCCGAAGACCCAGGAGAAGCTGGCCGGGGTTGGGAGGCTGCTGCCCGCTGGGGGCTATGTCGCCCAGGTGTCCTGACCTGCATTGCCACCCAGCTGGGTGCTGAGTGCCAGCGTCTGCTCCTGGCCGCCCTGTTCTGCTGATCCGCTCTGGCCTCCTCCCTAGCAATGGTGCTTCACCTCCTAACGTTCTCGAGCGAATGTGGTGGGTGATTTTGTGGTGTTCTACCTGCTGTACCCACCTGGGTCCACCCCAGTGCTGCAGTGGGGAGAAAAGAACCAGGTGCTCTGGGGTCCCCATGTGGCTCCTGGTGACCAAGTGGGGTGTCCTCAGCCCTAGCCTGGTGACAGCAGTGCCTTGACCCACAAAGCATTGGGCACTCACTTGTGCAGGTACCACTGTACATGCCCAAGGACCCAGGGTTGCACCCCGACCTTCTGCCTCTAGTGTGCATGAGAACATGCACACCAAGGGGTTGTAGGTGTGTTCTCCCCACAATTGTTAATAAACCAGCTCCATCTGGTAGACCAGTTGGCTGGAAGAATTAACCGTGTAAATACAATTACAGGAGCCTGGGTTTGACTTGCTTCTGCGAACAAACATATTAAGGGTATTCAGCACGAGGCCAGTCATGCATGGTGATGCCGCTGAATTCAGAGGTGACTGAGCCGTTTGGGGGAGCAGCCGCCTCTGCCTGGTATGCGACTCAGGCCTGACCTCCCCTCCCCCAGAGGACCAGGGGCCCCACTGCACTCCAGCCACAGCCGCCTCACAGCTGCACTGCAGGAGGAGTGAATAACAAGGACAGAGGCGCTGCTCTTGGGCTGCCTCTACTGTTGATGCTGAAGAGCTGCTTCTCTAATTTCACGGCTGTAGCCCCTAGCAGCCTGGCATGGTCCAGACCCCTCACCCCTTGCATGGTGGGCAGGCTGTAGGCTGGCTTGGCTTCCTGGGGCCCCACCAAACCTTGCTTGGCCATAGCAGCTGCCATTTCAGGAGTGGCAGGTGGGGGAGGAGGGAGTGGCATGAGGGGGTTGCAAGGGAGGATGGCGTGGGTGGCAGAAGTTCCCTTGGCGAGCACGCACCTGGTAACACTCAGGAGACCCACTCACTGCACAGCCCCGGCCTTGGTTGTGCAGCCCAGGTCTGAGCTCTGCAGAGCTGGCACAGTGCAGCTGATTCTGTGCCAGGACACCGGGGGTGGATGGTTCCTACAGTCACCAGGGGACATCGCAGTCCACCAGTGTTCCCGGCCGCTGCGCCCTGCTGGGCTTCGCTCTGTCTAGGGACACAAGACATGCTCACCTCCCCGTTGCCCGGCCTGTGGCTCAGTGCTCAGTTCATAGAACCCAGCTTGGCACTGGGAGCTGGAAACAGGACTCAGTCCCTTCCCACAGGTGGGACGACTCTTGTCTCTGTCGCCTGAGAGGAGGCCAAATCCTCACAGGTGTGGACTGCTGCCAAGGGCAGGGACCCAGCTTCCTGAGTCCCCACACGCGCCCCCTCAGCCTGGACTGCTCCCTGGCTTAGGTTCCTCTGTGCAGCCTTGAACTCAAGACTCTTGCCTGAGCCCCTGCCCCATCTCATGTCTCCCGCAGTCTTCTCATGCACGGGAGGAGGAAACTGAGGCGGCTGCTGCACATGGAGGGCCAGGGACCCCGGGCCTCCCTTGGGAGCCCAGCCTAGTCCCTGCAGACCTTTAGGACGCAGGGCAGGAATGCCAGGCCCTGCCAGCTGACTCCTCACTGGGGCCCTGCCTGATCCCATCTCACCGTCCTCTCCCAGTGGGTCCCGGCCTGGTGCTGAAAGGTGGACAAACAGCAGAACAAGGGAGGCAGTTAAAAGGCTGCTCTCGGGGACAAAGACCAAGCTTGTTAACCCTGAACTGTGCCCTGGCCCTGCAGTCGAGAAGGGGACGCAAGGTGTCCACACCACATGCGGCAGGGCCAAGGAAAGGGTCTGTCTGAACGGCAGGCCCAGCTGGGCTGAGGCCAAAGGCCAAAGTCTCACCCCAGGGGGTGGGGGAGTGTCTCAGGCCTCTGGATGGAGGGAGGAGGTCTGACGGCCATTACCTGCCATCAGCCACTGCCTTCAGTCCTCACTCTGCCTGCCCCTTGTCTGGGAAGTCAGAAGGGAATGGTGACCCTCGCTCTAGGCCAAGCCCCGTCCAGAAGAAGCCCAGAGAAGGTGTCCAGCAGCCATGAGGGCAGGCACGGTGACATACCCTGTGATGTCAGCCACCTGGGAGGCTGAGGCCAAAGGATCCCAATTATGAGCCTGGGCAATTTAGCAAGGCCAGAGGCAGGGCTGGGGGATGGGGGAGTGTGGCTCGGGTGAGCACCTTCCTAGCATACTGGAAGCCTTCGACTCTGTCCCCAGCACCAGAGGATAGATGGGGGCACCTGTTGTGTCATCTTAATAGGCAACTTGGAGGCAGGGGTGGCGGCAGACACGCTGCAGACAGATGGAGACTTGGGGGCTCCGAAGTTGCCCATGATGTTGCAGCTGCACAAAATCCATCCCTGTGCTCTCCCCTCCAGAAGGCTGCAGAGTCTCAGATGGAGTCTGAGAGTAAGGGGTGCCCTGCCGGGGTGACACAACAGTGCCTCAGACCTCAACCTGCCTCTGTGCTCCCAGAAACTCAGAAGGCTGAGTTAGGAGAGCCACAAACTTAAGGCCAGCCTGGGCAACTTAGCAAGATCTCGCTCCAAAATAAAGGTGTGAAAAGGGCCGGCATGCTGTTTTGTGCTCCCGGGTTCCATGTCCTGTAGAAGGAAGGAGGGGACGTGGAGGGAGGCAGGCAGGGAGGAAAGAGCACCTGCCAGTTAGGCCGCGCCTCCCCTGGGAGCATGGTGCCGCTGGCAGCGGAGCAGTGCCATCTAGCGGCTACCGGGGACTCAGGAAGGGACAAGGCTAGGAAACCTCTTCCTCTGTCTGCTCCCAGCATATGGTGCCAGACCGAGAGAGTCGCTGGGGTAGAGCTGGGTGGTGGGGAAGCACCACACCCGAGTGCAGGCTGAGCCTGGTGGGCCATTCTGCCCGGGGGCCTCGGGCTCTGCCCTGGAAGAAGGGCTGATGGCAGATTTGGCATGGGCGAGGGGCCCAGGGGGGTCCCACCTCGGTGAAGCTGGCCACGCTCTGTGCTGGGCCCGCAGCACAGACTAGGTTCAAGGACAGCGGAGTCCGAAAGAGGTAGAGGCTGGGGCTGCCAGGCTCCAGGGACACGTCCCCCAAGCACAGTGTGAAGCCTCACCGGCAGGGGTCCTGGTGAAAGGGACGCACCCAGGGGAAACCACACAGCTGTCTCCGGGATGGTGGGGATGGCTGGTTATTGACGTGGAACAATGAGCACAGCAGATTGAGTCAGAAAAGCAAATTGCAAAATAATTTCTACAGCATGAGCCTACTTTGAAAAAAATTATATATGTTTCCAAAAAAAATCTGGTAGTGTTTATCTCCATGCCGCAAAATTATGGATAATTAAATTCTTTTGTATTGCTTATCTGCATTTTCTAATTTTTTTTTTTTTTTTTACAATGTGATAAAATAGGGCTGAGCTGGGGAAACCATGGTGGCTGAGTGGGGGTGGGGGTGGGGCCTCAGCCCCTCAGGACTGCCACCTGCTCCCCCCTGGGGGCCCCTGGAAGCTGGGTCCGTCCCAGAGGCCAAAGGGGGGGTCTGTAGGTGGCCTTGTCCCTCTCCCCTCTCCATTCTGGCTGGGTGGGCAGCTGGGCCAGAGGTGCTCTGGGGTGGGGGCCTAGGCTCTGGCAGCACTGGACCAGCCCCAGCCCTTCTGGCGCCTGCTGGTGACTCAGCCTGGCACAGACACAATGGCCTGGGTGGGCGCACAGCCTGCTTCCCTTGGCCCTCAGACTTATTCCGGGAAGAACTGGGGAGGGGGGCCTCATGGCAGCGCCTGACACGCAGGGTCATGGGATGAAAGTGTGTGCGCACACACACACACACACACACACACGTGCACATCCTGGGAAGTTTGGCCTGTGGTGCCTGACTGTGGGGAACAAGCCCCCCTGCCCCCCCTGTTCAGCAGACCCAGGCAGGGCACGGGGGAGTCAGAGTGAGCCTGTGTGTCTGTGTACACGTGTGTGTGCGTGGCGTATGTGTGCGAGGGTCTCTGCTTCTCAGAAACTGAAGGGCACAGACGCCGAGACGCTGACTGGGCCCTGAGGCCTTAGGGTGGCAGGGCCTCTGCAACCCGCCCCCCACCTCCTACTCCCCTTGGATGGAGCAGCGGTTCTGGTTCCCAGACATAGCCCCCCCATCCAAGGTCCAGAACTGAGGGGAGTGGGTTGGTAACCAGGGAAACAGTGCCACAAAGACAGGCACCACTGGTGCTGCCAGGTCACTTGGAACCGCTTTTGGGCTGTTAAGGCCTGGCTTTCGGGAGGCAGGGAGGCAGGTGGGAGGAGGAGGAAGCTGCCCCTCTTTCTATTGTGATGTCTGGGGACCTGGTTCATCCCCCACGATCTCCCCCACAGCCCAGGCCTAGCACAGGAGAGAGAGTGGGAAAGGGGGCCTTGTGCAGTCTAGGCTCGGCCAGGACACGTGTGAGCCTCCCCAGACCACCCCTGCGGGCACAGAGGGGTGCTGAGTCAGGGGCTCCAGCCTATGCCATCTAGAGCGGGGAGCCAGCCGCAGTGGTACACGCCCACGGCCTCAGCCACTCGGAGGCAGAGGCAGGAGGACTGCAAATTTGAGGCAAGGCTAGACAGCTTAGGGAGAACCTGCCTCAAAATAAAGGTTTAAAAAGGGGTGGGAGCCGGGTGTGGTGGTGCGTGTCTGTGATCCTAGCACTCACCATGTGTTTAAGACTCCCCTGGGCTACATAGTGAGCTCAAGACCACCCTGAGCTAGACAGCGAGATCCTGTCTCAAAAAAATACAACCAAAGAGGGCAGGTGGGAACATAGCTCAGTGATAGTGCGCACCTAGGCTCAATCTCCAATATAGCAAAACAAAATGAGGCAGGTCAGAGGTCCCAGGGCCTCTATTGACCCAGTATCTTAGAGAGAGTCTCCCTGCTGCGTGGTCCCTGCCAGGCCGGGGCTACTGAATGGAAGCACTGTCCCTGGGCACAGCAGCGCCGTGGGCCTGGCCCTAGCCCAGCCCCACCCCCCCAGGCCATGCCAGGCGCGTTGCTGGGCAGCCTGCTGCAGCTAGCCCAGCCGGGCCTCCATAAAGCCCTTGCAGTCTGGACCTGTGCGCCGCAGGATGGAGCGCAGACGTGTATTTTCCTCTGCCCGCCGCTCCTATGTCTCCTCCTCTGAGACCATGGCTGGGGGTCTGGGGGCCACACGCCGCCCGGGTCCTGGACCCCGCCAGACCCTGGCCTGGATGCCGCCCCCGGCCCCTGCCAGGGTGGACTTCTCCCTGGCTGGGGCTCTCAACGCTGGCTTCAAGGAGACACGGGCCAGCGAGCGGGCCCAGATGATGGAGCTCAACGACCGCTTCGCCAGCTACATCGAGAAGGTCCGTTTTCTGGAGCAGCAGAACAAGGCACTGGCCGCGGAGCTGAACCAGCTGCGGGCTGCAGAGCCCAGCCGGCTGGCTGATGTCTACCAGGCTGAGCTGCGGGAGCTGAGGCTGCGCCTGGACCAGCTCACGGCTGGCAGTGCCCGGCTTGAGGTGGAGCGTGACAACCTGGCCCAGGACATGGGCACCCTGCAGCAGAAGTGAGGGCGGCAGCAGGGGACACCAGGGGCGGACCGCAGGTCCCTCTTAGAGCTGGCCCCTCCCCATCTGGGGGGCCTGGGTTGTGGCAGCTGGGCTGGGGTCTCCTCCCCTGCACCTGGGTCTACAAGCTGGGTGGCAGGAGAAGAAGGCAGTGTCCCCAGGAGCAAGCAGCCAGACTGGGTGCAGAATCACATGTCCCCAGTCACAGGCCTTTGACCCTCCCCGAGGCACTTTGATCTGAACAGCCATGAGGCAGAGATGGGAATGAAACTGGGGAACCCCAGGGCAGGGCTATATGCATAGCTCCCCTGGAGCCTCCCCTCCTGCCACTCCCTGGCCCTGGGTCTCTGACAGCCACCTGGACCCAAGGCCATGGGCCTGCCCACTCTCCCCAGGCTCCAGGATGAAGCCACCCTGCGGCTGGAGGCTGAGAACAACCTGGCCAGCTACAGACAGGTCAGGGCAGTGAGGTGGCTGGGCGCTGCCGCATGGGAAGGGGTGAGGCTGGTGGAGCTGGGTGGCCAGGCTGGGTCAGAGCAGTTGCAGCCTCTGCTACCCCAGGAAGCTGATGATGCCACATTGGCCCGCCTGGACCTGGAGAGGAAAATCGAGTCCCTGGAGGAGGAGATCCGGTTCCTAAGGAAGGTCCATGAGGAGGTGAGGCTAGGATGGAGAATGGAGGCTTGGGATAGAGGGACAGACAGACAGACGGACCTGGGGACAGAGACAGAGAGACCCAGAGACAGACAAATCAGGGCAGAGAGGTGGGGTTAAAGGCAGGGAGCCCAGCCCCAAAGCAGCCCCTGACCCCTCCCAACTGTGCAAAAGCTTGAGGCCTCCAGGCAGGAACACTTCAGCTTCTCTTACAGAGACCCCTGAGCCCCAGAGGTCAAAGGATTGCCAAGTCACAGTACTTTTAGTCTCTCACACTCCATCTGCCTCCCTTATGAGGAGAGCCATTAATAAAAAGGAAAAGATTCCCGTGAGTTAGAGGCCTGGGACACCACCACAGCTCGTGAACCATACACAGACGCATGTCTGTGGGCACCAGCTCCCTCGTGTCAGCCTGGAGTTTGAGGCTGAGGCTCCACGTGGGATGCTGGGTGGACAATGGGACTGACACCTGGCCCTTTCTCTCTCCCTGGCCAGGAGGTGCGGGAGCTCCAGGAGCAGCTGGCCAGGCAGCAGGTCCACGTGGAGATGGACATGGCCAAGCCCGACCTCACAGCAGCCCTGAGGGAGATCCGCACACAGTACGAGGCCGCGGCCTCGAACAACATGCAGGAGGCAGAGGAGTGGTACCGCTCCAAGGTAGGACTCGGAGGATGCGAGAGAGAGCGCTCGGCCGTGACTTTCCCAGGTGAAGGCAGGGGCCTCCCCTGGGCCAGCAGCAGCTGGCACACCCCAGAGCACGCACCATCACGGCTGCCATCGCTGCTGCAGGCTGTCTTTAACCAGCATTACTGGGCAGACCTGGCCGTCTCCCTGTGACGCATGGCCTTGTGACAGACCAGAACTGACACTGGGACTGGGAGATAGCTCCATGGCACAAGTGCCTGCCTGGCAAGTGCAAGGTCGTGAGTTCGAACGCCAGTCTGACACTAAGTAGCCTGCCCACCAACGCAGGCTTCCCACCAGGCAGGGTGATACCAGGAGTGGCCAGGGCAGGTGGGGGCACTGGAGCTGGGTAGGGCTAGCCACTGCACGCTGAGAAGATGAGGGGCTCCCTGGTGGAACGGCAGGGACAGAGGGTCCAGTCTGGGGAGGGGACAGAGACTTCCTGTCCCCATCCCTGCAGCCCCCACCCCAAGTGAGCCCCACTCTCCCCGTCCAGTTTACAGACCTCACGGATGCAGCTACCCGTAATGCTGAGCTGCTACGCCAGGCCAAGCATGAGGCCAATGACTATCGGCGCCAGCTGCAGGCCCTGACCTGTGACCTGGAGTCCCTGCGGGGCACGGTGAGCCTGGGGGGCTAGGGACACAGCAGGGCACCTGGCACCCTGGGCCATCAACCTCAGAAACGCCATCCCCTCCTGCAGAATGAGTCCCTAGAGCGCCAGATGCGGGAGCAGGAGGAGCGCCATGCTCGGGAGGCATCCGGCTACCAGGAGGCCCTGGGGCGGCTAGAGGAGGAGAGCCGGGGCCTCAAGGAGGAGATGGCCCGGCACCTGCAGGAGTACCAGGAGTTGCTCAGGGTCAAGCTGGCCCTGGACATCGAGATCGCCACCTATCGGAAGCTGCTGGAGGGCGAGGAGAACCGGTGAGCCCAGCCCAGCTGGCGGTCATCTGAAGTGCGGCTCCCCTGCTGGGTGCAGGGCAAGCCTGGGTAAGCTCAGCCAGTCTTCTCTGTCCTCCAGAATCACCATTCCTGTGCAGACCTTCTCGAACCTGCAGATCCGAGGTCAGTGGTGACCCTGGGGTGGGGGGTTTCCCTCGGGCAGGACTGTCCAGCGGACCTCACCATCGATGCAGATGCTGGCCACCACAGCATCCCAGCCCTACGGGGGCTCCCACCTGCTCCTGGCAGGGGAGGGTAGAGCCCACCTTGGGATGGTTTGTGTTTCTGTTTCTTAACTGCTTGTCGCTGCAGGAGGCCAAGGCGCCACAGAAGGTGAGGCCCACAAGGTCACCAGACACCTCAAAAGGCTCACCATGCTTGTTATCCCAGTGCAGGGCCTGCAGAGTGTAGGCAGAGCCACCGGCTCTCGGTTAGCACCCCCTGCAGCCAGGCTGGCATGCACCTTGTTGCCATCTTCCCAGCCCCCTTCTCCTCCTCCCGGGCATCTCCCAGAGGACCAGGACAGAGTCACGCTTCCCAGGGACCTCAGTGATCAAGCCAGGAACCGTCCAAGGCTGACTTTAGGGTCCCCTTGCAGGGCTGGGGACTGTCGAGCATGGCTAGCTGCGCGGGTGCCCAGAGGAAGTACTCAGGGCCATGAGCGAGCACCCGCCCTGGCCTCTCCTCCTATCTCTGGGAAGCCAGGGTCATCCTGGCCCGGCCATGCCGCTCTGCCTGCTGACCCACCTGAGCCCAAGGCCCCGCTGGGCGCTGACTCAGCCCTACGGAGCACTCCTCTCCAGCTGAGGCTCTTGCAGGAAGAGAGCTTCCTGCCCTGTTCTTAGTTGTGATGTCAGAGACACCAGTGACTTCCCCTCCTCTCTCTCTCCCTTCTCTCAGTGGGGGCTAAATTAATTCTATTGTATCCCTCAAATAGCACTTAGATAAGAAAAGAAAAGTTCTCATTGGGGCTGGAATATTCTGGAGGACAGGCAGCACATGAGCCAAGACCTAGCTCAGGGAGGCCGACACAGCCAGCCAGGTGGGGTGACCCTGCTACGCACTGAACCCCCGGGGGTCACCAGGTGCAGGTGGGGGACAGGCAATGGGTCGGGAAGAGGCTGAGGTGTATCGCTCACCAACACCGCAGGGTCTGACAGAGCTTGTCTCTCCCTCGTGTGCACACACAGGCAGGCGAGGCCACCCTTGGCCAGAGCAAGCAGGCAGGGTGGGGACTGGGAGTCCTGCGCTGGACTTGGCCCCTGTCTGCCAAGTTTCCACACCCACTGCTCTGTCCCTGGCGCACTGCTGTGCTGTCAGGAAGCCAGGTGCCAGAGCTGAGGACAGCAGCCCGAGGGTAGCACAGAGCAGGCCCAGCCCCCTCTTGAGAGGTGGCACAGCCTGGAGCCCACCAAACTGAGGCCATGATGGGAGCCATGCAAGGGACGGCTGCCCACGGAGGCCTCCTCTCTGCCTACAGAGACCAGCCTCGACACCAAGTCCATGTCCGAAGGCCACCTCAAGAGGAACATCGTGGTCAAGACGGTGGAGATGCGTGACGGGGAGGTGAGGAGGCCCCAAGCACCCTTCCCCCACTGCAGGGCTGGTGCTGCCTGGGTGAGGGGTACCAGGGAGGGAGAAGCAGTCCACACATCCAAGGAATGGGAAGAGGGCCCCTGGCATCCCTGTCCCCGCAGGCCTGCCAGCACCACCAGTGCGCATGTGCAGCGGGACTGCCATCTCACTGGCAGGGGGACTGCAGCTCTACGTGAGCAGACCTAGGCTGGCGGGGACCAGGGTCTGCGCAAGTCCCTCAGGGCAGCGTGGGGCCTCCTGTCCCTTGCAGGTCATCAAGGAGTCTAAGCAGGAGCACAAGGATGCCATGTGAGGCCCGGGCTGCGGAGCAGGGCAGCTGGCCCTCCGTAGCTAAGCCCTGCCAGGCTGGCCACCCCCATGCCATATCCACACCAGCTTGCCACAAGGTCACACTAGGCCTGCCCAGCACCCAGCACCCAGCACCCAGCACCCTCAACTAACAGCGCTCTTCCCGTGGGCCAGATGGGAGGGTGAGGCCGGCAGCCTGGTTAGAAGTGGACAGGCAGACGCAGGGTAGACAGCAGGACACATCCTGTTGTTACAGCAACTGTTGCTAGAGCTAGTGTTAGAGGGCAATCAGGATGGCTGAGGGGCATCCCCATTCAGGGCCGGATGCCTGCCTTCTAGAGGGGCCCTGGCCACCTGGGAACAGCAGACAGTGCTGCTGCCCTGGAGGCCATGGGACAGAGCCCTGGCCTGAGAGGCCCAAGTGTGGATTTGGGATGTGCAACAGGGATCTGGCTCTGGGAGCTCTGTGAAGTGGAAGAGGAGGGCGCAGGGCGGGAGTGGGGTGCTGCTGCCCCTGATGTGGGTTCAGAGAGGCCAAACTGCGGAGGACACCTGGCCAGGTGAGGGCATGGGCAGGTGGTCAGGGCTGCGCGGGGTCGTGGTGGGAGCTGAGGAGGTGACGTGTGGGAAGGAATGAGAAGAGAGGCCACAGTCCCAGTGTAGCCGCCCAGCTCTGCAGCTGCCCTGCATGCCCTCTCCTTGCAGCGTCCTGCTCTATGGAGGGGCTGAGGCCCCCTGTGCCCCTCTTCCCCTCGCTGCACCGGCCACCCACCTTCCCCTCCTACTGCCGCTACCACCTACCCCTCACCTGCCCAGAAAAAATAAAGAGACCTTGCTGTGCTTCTCTGCCTTCTGACTTCTGAGTAGTCTCTGGTCTGTTCCAGGAGAGGCTGGTCCACGCACACACAACCCAGGCCGAGACCCCCCAGGGTCCAGAGCCCCACCAGTAGCTGCACCCCACTCCCCACCTGCACTGCTTGGCCCAGGGAAGGCCTGGATCTCCCTCCACCCTTCACCAGTCACCGTCTCCGAGGATGCCAGAAGGAAGCCAGGGAGGCCTTGGCCAGCTCCTCCCCAAAGCCTGGGTCCCCTCAGCAGTCCCCAAAGGTACCAGCAGCCCCAGTAGTCACTGAAGAACACTGGTTTATGCCCCTTCTCAGGGCTGAGCATGGCACGCGCGTGGGCTCCATCCCTTTGAACCTTGGCCCCAGATCAGGCCTCGGACCACAAACCTGGGGAGCAAGTGGTGACCAATGGGTCTGCCCTTATGTCCTGCACACCAGCCCGGCCCAGAAGCTCCCCGCGGACACTGAGTCTGGTGACCAGCGCAGTGAGGAGCACAGGGTCTACAGGGCTGAGGGGAAAGGGACTCAGGGGAACAAGTCGGGACAACAGCGGAGGAAGTAGCAGCAGGAGCGGCAGAGGTGGGTGGTAACAAAGATGGCCACCAGGAGCAGGTAGCTGAGCAGGGCAAGGCGCAGGGCAGAGCGGGTCTCAGGGTCGGAGAGTGAGGCTGGGTGGCGCCCCCGGGCTGTCACGCCCAACCTGATGCCTGCCACCTGTGCACCTTGGCGCCAGCAGTAGTAGGTGCCGCGGTCGCTCCGCTGGGCAAAGCGGATGTGCAGCTGGTGGCCGTGGTCAATGAACACCCGCATGGACCTGTTGACACCTTTTAGGTACTGGGTATGGTACAGGGGCTGGCGGTCCTTGTCCCAGGCCACTGCGTGCTCGGGCCGGGCCCCAGGGCAGGAGAGAATGAGCCCGTGGCCCAGTCTCTGCTGGTGGAACTGGACGGGCACCTGCGGCAGCCAGGGCCTGCTGCCCTTCCTGGACACGTAGCTGTAGAGTGCAAGGATGCCCTTGTGGACCCAGCTTCTGTTGGTGCAGGGGACCTGGCAACTCCGCACCAGCAGTTCGGGGGCGTGGGCCATGGCCATGGCTCGAAGCCTCTTGGGCACAGCCTGAGAGCCACAGGACACCACACCAGGAGGTGTCGTGTGGTACCGTGGTGAGAGGTCCGGGCTCTGTAGGTAGCACAGTCCCAAGCGCCACTGCTCCCCCCGGACCCCACAGCGGTCGCAGGGCGTCCACTCCCAGAAGGCGGTGAAGAGGCGGAGGCCCCCATGCCACTCGTCCACAGAGGGCTCCTGGCCTCTGTCCTCAAAGGCGGCCACCAGCCCCTCACTGCTCTGGACGTCCACATCATAGGCATAGAAGTAGTCGCCCCGGTGGGTGCCACAGAAGTACAGGCCAGAGTCTTCAGGCTGTGCGCGGTACACCAGTAGGCTGAACATGCGGATGCTGAAGCGGGCCAGCACGTCACTGCCCACGCGCACCTGCGCAGCCTCCCTTAACAGCCGCCCATCAAAGTCTGTGAGCACCTGGGTGTGGCCGCTGCCCAGGTGTTTCTGGTGGAACCAGACCACCGACTGCACCTGCTCAGGCTTGCAGTGGCAGGGCAGCTCAAAGCTCATGTCCGCCAGGTAGGCAGCATTGTCGAACATCAGGAAGGCAGGGCAGGGAGTCTTCTGGAAGATGTTCTCCTTCTCCATGACCTCGAAGGCCCTGAGCAAGGCCCAGGCCTGTAGAAGCACAGCAGCGTGAGCTGGACCCATGGGGAAGGGGCGCCTGAGGAAGGATAGCAGGCCGCAGGGATGGCGGGGGCTTCCAGAAATCACTGCCTAGTGGGGAAAGCAGCATGAGCCCAGAAGCCAACTGCACGGGAAGCAGCTAGAGCCTGGGCACCTCGTTCCCAGCAGGCACACACATCCCCTGGTGTTCCGGGCCTGGTCATTCTAGAACCAGCTCTGCTTACCTCTCAGAACACTGGTACCAGCCAAGAATGGACTGAGGTACTCACAGGGCAGCAGGGCTCTGGGCCTCCCCAGGACACTTCCCTTCCATCACCTTGGGGTGAGGAAAGAGTGTCCCTGCTCAACACAGGGGACTCAGGCCACATATACGCCAAAGGCACAGGCCAAAGGCCTGGGGCTGCCCCTGCGGGAAAACTCTGCACCTCAAAGAAAGTAGCTTTTGACTGTGGCCTGGGTTGAAAATATTCTGGTACAGAGATACCTAGTAGAGAGAGGGAAGCAAGCCTCCTTCCAGCGTCCTGCCGCTTGGCAGACCTGTGTATTCACATGTTGAAATACCTAAGCTGGGTGTGTGTGTGTGTGTGTGTGTGTGTGTGTATGTGCCTGTAACCCTAGCAACTCTGCAATGCTGGGGCAGGAAAATCAAAAATTCAAGCTCAGTTTGGGCAACTTGGTGACTTACTCCACTGGCCCCCCACCAAGCAGTGAGGTGCTGTCTCAAAATTGATACATAAAAATAAGAAGCACTGGGGACCCAGCTCAGTGCAAAGTTCTGGGGCTCAGCCCTCTGTATCAGAAAAAAAATGGGGCAGACACTGAGGAACTGAGAAATAGTAAAGCTCCATTCCAACTTTTGCTCTGAAAATCTCCAGTTGAGGGAAATAGGCAGAACCCCCAAGCCACACCGAAGGTGTCACGGTGACTCCTGAGCCCCAGGGCTGGCCACACATTAGTGCAGCTGGTAGAGCTCCAACAGCTCCTGCAGCAGGCCCTCCTCTGGCTCTGCACTGCACTGCCCCCCACCAAGCACCTCCTGGCCTGGCCTGGCCCCAGAGGCACCCATGGCCTGCAGTTTCCGGAACAGGGCTTGGCAGCCCTCACGCTCGGAGGGGCTCAGCAGGCTCAGGTTCAAGGGGAAGCGCCCAGTGCCCGCCAGACTGTGGAGGACCCCTAGCACGGCCGCCTGGTCAGCTGGCCTCACGTGATCGGCCAGAGTCACCAGCAGCTCTCCAAGGAGTCCAAAGCCCACATCTGTCTGGAAGAGGCGGCCTAGCCTGGGGCCCCCGAGTTGCAGCAGGGCCTGGTAACGCTCTGGTCCACTCCGAAGGCGTCGCCTCCAGTCACGGTAGAACTCAGCCGAGGTCCCAGGCTGGAAGGGCACCTCCTCCTGCAGCAGAGGAGGCAAAGGGGCACAAGGTTCATCTGACTGCATTGGTTCTATTCTCTGAGCCCTGGGGAGGCCACGGTCCCCACTGGCCGCAGTGTGAGATGAAAGAATGAGGGATAGGACAAGCAGAGGGGACCCAGGGCTCCTCCTACTCATGAGGGGACATAGTGCTGGCCTTCAGAGGAAACTGGGGTTTACTCTGAGAAGGGTAGAGGAGTGGATGGCATTCCACCAGAGGTGAGCACCTCAAAATCTGGGCTGGATTGGGGCCTCTTCCAATGCGCAGCAGGAATGCTGCCCTGTCTGCTGCCTGGCCCAAGGCAGAGTGATCCAGATCTCATCTGAGAATGAGAGTCTGAGGACTGAGAGGTCCTGCCTGGTTCCGCGTCTGACTTTTCTGCCCCCCACCCAGGAGCCCTGCTATGTGCTGGCCACCTTTCCTTCTGGAACGGAGGACGAATCCTGATTTAGTTGGATTCTCCTGAGCCCTAAAGGAGAGAGCTACCTTGCAGAGAGACGGCTGGGGCTGTGAAACAGAGTTGGGCTGGGCTAAAGGGTGGGAGGGGTGGGGGCCTCGCCTGCCTGGGGCATTTCCACGGCCACATCCTCCTGGAAGGTCTTTCCCTGAGTAGCGTGACAATTCCAGAGCACAGTTCGCTTTCCACCCATCTTGTCCTTCCGCTCCAGTGGCTTTAGATGTGATGCGAGGACAATACTCCTACGGGCAAGGGACAGACACTGGAGGGTGAAATTAACATTGTGGCTCTGGGTCTGAGGCAAGCAGCCCATGTGCAGAGCTCAGTGACAATAATAACAGTAAAGGCGGGATGTTGTGCAGGCATGCGATCCCGGCACTTGGGAGGCTGAGGCAGGACTGCCTGGGCTACATAGTGAGTTCAAAGCCAGCCCGAACTGCATAGGGAGACCCTGTCTCAAAAAGACACAGAAGAAAACAAAACAAAAAGTAACAACAGCAAGGCCAAGTGGAAGTCCTCAGGCCTGTGCCATGTTCTAGACACTGCTCAGAGTGACTCACTCACTGCACTTATGCACTAACCTGCAACAGCAACTACATCTGACAGATGAGGCACAGAGACCAGGGAGCTTGCAAGAGAACACAAAGGAGCAGAGAGAGCGGCTGGGCAGAGGCCCACGGAGGCTGACTTCTGAGTGCCTGCTGGCTACCCTCACTTGTCCACTGGAACCCCAGGGCCTGAGAAAAATGGCGGGGAGCCAACCTGAAGTCCTCATAGGAGGGCACCCTCTGTGCCACAGCCCGAAACTTGGCAGCATTCTCCCGCTTGTACTTCTCATCAGCAGCAAGTGCTGCCTGCAGCTCTTTCTCCACGGCTTTGAAGTCGACCATGTTATTCTTTTCCACAGCTCACGCCTGGGCGGGCGAAGGGAGTGCATATTGATGAGGATTCGGCATCAGAGAGACAAGAAGAGGCCTCTGGGCTGCCTGCCGGAGCTCAGAACAACCCCAAAGCACTCAGACACTTGTCTTGCAGAGGGCTACAAAAATCTGGTTTGCTATTTTGCTGACACAAACAGAAATAAATACCAAGGACTTACATATGGTATATCCTGGCTTTCAGGGTATAGAGCCCTGCCTTAATTTTGGAGGTCCAATTTAGCTTAACATATACAACACCCTAGGTAAAACAATAACCAGGACAACAATTCTGGCACCTCAGCTGAGGTGGCATTTGGACTTTAGAATTCAGTTGTTTCCTTCTTCCACATAGCAAGTCGTTGCCAAAGAGGAATTCACACAAAGGCAGATCTTCTGTTAGGTATCTGGTGCCCACGAATACAATTTCAGCTGTACATGCTTCTAATGGAGGTTGCTTTTCATTCAAACAGAGGCAAGGACTGAGCAGGAAAGCCAGCAGCAGGGACAGAGGCAGGAGTGCCACGTCTCCCATCCCCCAGGACCTCTGATCAGCCCAGGCTGGAGGTACAGGAGCCTAGGTAACCGCATCGATTCCACCCCTGTGGCTCTGAAGCATCTGGGTACATGAGCCTGATTGGTCCCTTCTACAAGAAATCCCTAAGGTTCTGGCCTAGGCTCTGGCATTTATTTGTTTGTTGTGAGACCTCTGTGAACCTCAGACTAGAGCTGGATTGTATGGTTTAGTCATGCACAGCTCCAGGGCAGGAGGTCTGCAATCCATCCCCCAGTCAGCCCTACCCCAACTGAAGAAGTCAAATGCCAAGAAGACGTCTGGGCGGGCCAGGAACTGGACTCGGGTGTCTGGGCTCCAGTCCAGTCCTGGGCCCTTCCCAGTCACTGAATAAACAGAACAACACTCCGTCCTCATCACTCAGCCCCCGGGCCTTCACCCTAACAGCTCCAGCCTTGTTTTCTTTTTTTTTTTTTTTTTTCCCCTTGTTTTTTTAAGCGGCCCCCTGATACCTTAAAGAGAGCAGCTCGGCTTGCTCTACAGCCGGCGGCAGTGGTTGCCTAGCAACCACGC
>PVKN010012583.1:0-20630 GCA_004027915.1 Capromys pilorides
TAACAGTGTTTCCCTCTCATGTGAGAAGATTCTACCTCTAATGCTATGGCAGGTGCTCCACAAACACCTCCTGGTTGACAGGATGGACAGCTGGAGGGAGGAGAAGAGGCAGGAGACAGGAAGGAAGAGGACAGAGGGACAAACGAAAGATAGGCAGGTCGGGCACTGGCCTGTCAAAGTCCAGAAGTGCTTGGGCTGTAAGAAGGGTGGAACGGCTGACACCACGTCCCTCCTGGGTAGAGCTCACCTATAAGAGTCCCCATCTCTGTTGTAGTCACACAAAAGATAATCCTTGCCCACCATCTTGTCTCTGGCAATTTTCAGTGGCTGGTCAACAGAAGACAGGAGATCTTCACACAGACTGGGGACCTGGAGGGAACAAAGGAATATGTAGAGACAGTGGTTAAAATAACACCGGGATCCAGGTAGTGAGTGACTGTCGTAGCCATTTTGTGGTCAGTAGATTTCACATCAGACCCTTGGTGCCCTGTCAAAATTACAGGCCTGTTCTTTTCTTTTCCACATGTGCCTGACACAAGCTGCGCCCTGCTATAAAGAAACCTGTTCTTGAGTTACAGTGGAGCGTGATTTCTAACACGCTCTTCCTTCCAAAACCTGTGTGCAGTTTTAATTACCTGATCGCCAGGGTGGTCTAGCAAATGCAAGGATGGATATGCTTGCTATTGGTCTCTGGGGGGCAGGCAAAGGACAGCCTGAAGTCCTGAGAAGAAGGTAAACACTGCAAATACACAGGAATCCAAAGAACTCAGAGAAGAATAACCCATCCGTGCTGGAGAACTCCCACAGGCTCCTGTGCTGGGTGGAGTTTCCAACACTTTCCAGGCCCCTAGCCAAGCATGACCAGGCTGGCTCCTACAGTCAGGTCAGCCCTATCTGCTGTGGAGCTGGCTTCATACTGCTCTTTCCCAGCATGGCCCAGCCTGGGCAGCCTCACTGAGGAAGACAGCCTCACAGTTAGGGACAGGCAAGACCGGTGCTAGGGGCAAAGGCTGCTGAACTTGACCAGGCCTTGCTTGTGAACAGGCTGCCTCCCTCCACCTCAAACATCAGTTTCCACCAAAAAATTCCAGGAAGGGATGGCAGCACTTTCAGAAATGGATTCCTTTGGCCTTGAGTCATTTCCACACTGTGTTTCCACGCACTGACTTGTTTCATGGTCTGGGTTTACAGGGGCCCCACCATATCGGTTACCAGGCAGGTGGCTGCCAACTGCACCAATAACTCTTCCCAGTAGAAAAGTGAAACTGTGAGACAACAACCAGTAGAGGGGCTGACAGTAACAGAGGGTGCTGTGTTCCTCTTGTAGGCCCCCACCAGCACTTGCAGACAGGGACAAAGAGCACACCCACCAGAGACAGCTGACCTCTGTGGGCACCCAGCCCCCAACCCTCACCTATGTGCTTTATTGTTTTAATTTTTTTTTTTTTTTTTTTTTTTGTATTTTAGGGGAAGGGTCTACAGGGTGTTAAGGGTCTTACTACTAGATCAGACCACTAGTGATCTGCCTGTTTTACAGCCTCCCAAGAGCTGGGATTATAGGCGTGTGCCATCATGCCCAGTTTCAATTGCCTTCTCAGGGCGCCCCAGGGGCGAGGCTGGCACAGCAGGCCCAGGGATCAAAGCCCAGGCCTCCGTGCCTGCTTGCAGGTCCTTTAATCCACTGAGTTATTTGGCCTGCTCTTGCCTGTGTGCTTTAGAACTCAGCTTTCAAGGCACTAGGCAATACAACTGGTGGAACAAGCCCTGTCTTTGGCACACACAAATTCTGGCTTTAGTGAGATGCTCTGTCTTTGCACACAGAGCAGCCCCCAAGGAGATGCACACATCACTGAGCCCAGGCTCCATGTGCACTGTCCCCCCCCCAATAAATCAAGGGGAGTTCATTTTCAAAGTCACTCGCTACCACTTCCAAGTGCCTGTTGTGGGTCATGCAGCATGCTAGAGGCCCCTTGTGGATGGTACATTGCTTAGCTGAAAGCCCATATGCCAGCTGGAAAGTAGGTCTACACTGTCCACTGTACAGATTAGAGGGTTGGGGCCAGCCCTTAAGTTGTCCAATGGCCATATGAACAGTAGGGACATAATCAAAGCCAGGGCTAGGAGACTCTGAAACCCTTGCTCCTCTTAACTCTGACAGTAACTGACTTAAGGGAAATAGCAAAGGTTACAGAGCCTCTTGTCAGCAGAGTCCGGCCTGAGGAAAGGAGGGTCTAAACAGCCTCCACCCGAAGCAGCTCGGTCAGCTGTGAGGCCAAAGACTGGAGAAACGCCCTGAGCCCCTCTGTGCCCACTATCTTGCTGCAGTCCATCTGTAAGGATCTCCATGTCTCCCTGGGCCGCCTGCTGCCTGCGCCAGCTCCTTTCATTCTATCTATATGAGCCCCTTACATTAGACTTCCCAACTCTGATGTCTGAAGGAGAGCTTCTAGTCTTGGGCAAGTCATTTTACTTGTCTCCTAAGACCTGGTTTCCTTATCTGTCTGTAAAGGGGCGCTAATAAAAATCCTCTGAGGGCAGTGTGAGGCTCACACAAGAGAATGTCCTCCATCTTCAGAAGAATGCCTTGCATGGGAAAGCACACCCTAGCACCGGCTCAGTCACCTCCCGGCTCTCCTCTGGATCCCAGGCCCTCTGCCTGCTACTACTCTCCAAGGACAACAACCAGTCTTCCTCATGCTTCAATTCACCAGCTGCCGCAGGCACTGGACACAAAGGGACCCCATTCTTCCTAACCCGGCTCTGTCCAAGGCCAGCTGTTCTCTTTTCCCCTAGCCAGCCAAGCTGACAAGACAATGGGATATGGTAGACAAGTTTCCGATTTCACTCTTACCCAAGAGGTTAATCCATGGATAAAGAATATTTCCATACTTTCTCCGAGCGCTTATACTAACTGAAGCTATTTGTTCACTGGGTAGGAGAGAAGAAAGATGAGTATAGAAGAAGGAAGGAGCTTTTGCCACACAAGACCTTCCAACTACCAACTGGCTTTATCTTTTTTTTTTAGGGGGGAGGATTAGCTGAAGAGTGAACACAGGGTCTTTGCACAGAGTTGCATTCCCTAGTCCTATTTATTTTTGAGACATGGTCTTACTAAGTCACTAATTTGCTCAGGCTGTGTGCCCTGCCTGCTTTAGTGTACCACAGTGTTGAGGTTACAGGCATGTGTCACCATGTCCAGCTCTGCTTTATCTTATATATAATGGTTTTTGGATATAGGGTCTTGCTATGCAGTTCCTGTTGGCCACAGCAATCCTCCTGCCTGAGCCTCCTGAGTGCTGGAATTACAGAAGTATGCTCCCGTGCCTGTCCAGCTTTAACTTAAAGTTAATAAATCAATGTAGAACAAGAATTTTTACCAAGGGAGTCAACTGTCGAGAATCAAATTTTGATGGATTCCAATGACTAATTCCACCTAGGGCTCCAACTCGCATGTTCAACACAAACCCTGATACGGCGGGAAAGCTCCCATTGGAGAGCTGGAGCGGTCACTGAAATGCTGTGTGTGTGTGCTTGTGTGTGTTTTAAAGAGCTGGGGTCTCACTGGGGTTGCTCAAGCTGGTCCCAAACTTTGGGGCTCAAGTGATCTTGCCTCAGCCTCTTGAGTAGCCAGGCCCATGGGCACATGCTATGTACCCAGCTGGCTCGCACCCCTGCTGTCCCTTCCCTGTGCCTACTCACTGCCCCTGCAAGATGGTCTGTGTATGTGTCTTCCACTTAAAAATATTTCTCTCCATTTAGTAATCCTGCATAAACTACAGAACGGTCAGTGAAATCTGAATTTCAGATACCCAGTTAGGAATATTTTAGTACGACTAAACCAGGTGTTACACAGGCTATGTATTTTTATGCTAAATCTGACAACCTACCCTCAGTCCCCACAGAAACCCACCCATCCTCCAGAAGAGCCCAGACTCCAACTGCTCCCTGGGAATCCTGCAGTAACACTGATGTCACTGAATCCTGCATCGGGAGGCCGTGTTAACACTGCTTTGGGCTATCATTCTTCTCCTGCACTGGTATTTCTCTTTTCAGCATGCGTTGACCCTGCTGCGCCTACAGAAGCTAACACAGGTCCCCTGGATTGGCACAGAGTCCCATCCACTGTCCAAGGTGCGCAGTCCATGTTGGGATCCCACGGGAATATTAATCACATGAAGTGAGGTCTCAGGAGAAAACCAGAAAAATGAGTTTATCTCTGCAACATAGACAATTACTGAAAAATTCTTCCCCCTCCAGTCCCAGCGAGCCTCATGGATCATTAGCATGCACAGGCACTGAGAATAGAGGACAGGTCCAAACAAAGCCAGAATTCACTCTGGTGTATGTGGGGTGCTGGCTCTGCTGCCTGGGAAGGGGGGAGGACCTCCGGCAGGGAGAGGTGCCAACACCAACGGCCAGTGGTTTCTCTCCGAACCACCCATCTGAACTGCTTTCCGGCCTTTGTATGGAATGTTGAGATAACTCCCAAGGTGGCACGTCAATCCAGGTTGCTGGGGGTGGGGCTGCTGGTTAGACTTAATTCCCAGTGACTTGGAACAACAAGCAACACTCTGCTGGCCAAGACTGTGCCTGCCATCTTCTGGTGAGGAGACTCAGCTTCCACCAGTGTCTTCGCCGCCACATGGGAACACTGTAATATCAAAGGCACAGGAACTGTCATGGCCTCCTCCCCACCCTTGAGCCTCCTCCTTGCTCACTGGTATCCAGTGGGCACTGGAAAGAAAGGGAGTGGGGAATAGGGTGAACTGGGGCCAGAAGGGAAAGAAAACAAAACAAACACCCACCCACCCCCCCAGTGCAAAAAAAAGAAAAAAGAAAAAAACCAACTAACTAAAAAAATTCCACCCAAATACAGATGTTAAAGCAAGCAAGCAACTGTAGAGATGGAGCAGAGGAAAGCTTGGGTGCTGAAAAGACACAAGGCTGGTACTGGCATTGTCTAAGATGACAGCTTCACAGTGAAGACAGGGCTGGGGGTGCAGCTCAGCTGTAAAGAACTTGCCTGGCATGGCCCCTGGGTTCCATGTTGTGGTCTATTCTTGGATGCCCCCCAAAAGCCTCACAGGCCCACAGGCAGGGCCTCTGGAGGGTGACTGCTGTTGGGGCTGAGAGTTGACTTGCTGTTAGGAGGTGGGGCCTGGGGGGCATGGTCTGGAAGGATTTATCTCCCTCCCCACCTCTTCCCTTCACTCTTCCTGCTTCCTGGATGCCCTGAGGTCAGGAGCTGCCCTCTGCCCACGCCCTTCCACCATGCCTTTCTGCCTCACAGATGGCAGACTATTATGGACTGAAACCTCTGTAAACCCAAGCCAAGAGAAGCTGTTCTTCCCATTCTCCTGACCCAACGTACTTGGTTCTTTCTAATGTTGCTTTTTTCAGCACCCAAGCTGTCCTCTGCTCCATCTTTGCAGTTGCTTTTTTTCTGGAAAAACTATGAACTTTAAAAATGGGCTCTTTACTCTCGGTTTTCAGTATTAACCTATCTGAACATACCCAACTGTGTCTGTGCCACAGTCCTGCTGGGGTGCCTTGACATCTCCTCTGCCAGATAAATTAACCCACTTCTCTTCATCTCCGTCTCTCACTAAGTCTCAAGACACGAGCAGACTTTTCTGCCGGAAGGTAGCATGTGATCTGAAGTCCCACTGCCAGTGAAGTACTAGTTTCCAGCTGACCCCTCCTGAGCTTGGTCATTATTGGCTGCCTTTAGATCCAGTCTGGTCATCTCAGCTCCAACTAGATTCTCCTGTCAAGCTCAGCTTACAGAACTCTAGGGCTGCTTCCTCAGCCAGCATTGCTGAACCATTCCAAAGACAGTTCATGAGAAACACTTTCAAAAGCTTCTAAACCACATGATCAGGTAGTGTCAACGCAGTGACCAACTTTTTCTTTTAGTGGTACCAGGGATCGAACTCAGGACCTTGTGCTAGCCAGGCAGGAGCTTATGTTGTTGAGCTATATCCCTCCCCCCCTCCAACTTCTTTAGTACCAAAATTGCCATTTTTTTCATCTGGGAACAGTTAGAAATCAGAAAGGCCCCACAATTTGCAGGATCAAAACTGCTCTGCTCTGCAAAGAGAAGCCTAGGACACAGAACAGTAGCCTGGAGAATGTTTCCTGGGATTCAGGTCACAGTGCTCAGCCATCCAGACACAAAGGCCTCTGGACCCATGGTCCAAAAGGCTGTGGCTACTGCTCAAGCTGGTGACACAACTTGGGGTCATTCACATGGGGCTGGGCATGCAGAATGCAAAGGCTGTGGGGTCTGGAAGGCTTTCATTCAGATTTCAGAAGGAGGTCGAGGAGGTCAGGCAGTGTGCTCCTGAGTGGGCAGTACATGAGGCTGTGAGAGTAAAGTTGAGAGTACAGGGAAGGTTCCAGGAAGCTGGCAATGCTAGGAGAATGGATGCCTGTGGAAAGCTACAAGGAGTAAACAAGCCCAGCCCAGAAGAGAAGCAGTGGGGCCAGCCCTACCGGTAAGGCCACCCACGTCTCTTGAAGTTCCACATCTCATGGCCACCTGGTACTCACCTCAGGTACTGGACAACGAGCTATATAGCATTTCATGTTTGTCCTGCTGGGTTTCTATCTTTCTTTGGCTTAACTTCTTTCAAGCCTCCAATTCTTCTCTTTTGAAATGAGAATATTTACCCTGTGCTTTTGTATGCTGGCAGTGTCTACCTTTCTTTTTGATTTGTACAGGGCTTCGCAGTTGAGAGTTTGCCTTGAGTCTCAGAGGAGACCTTGGACTTGGACTTTTGAGTAATGCTGGAGCTATGTACTAAAACTCTAGTGACTCTTAGACCAAATGTATTTTGCACATAGAGACATGCATGAGTTTTATGGAGGCTGGAGGTAGAATAATATGGTTTCTACTGGATGATACCCCCAAGCCTGGTGTGCTCATGCGTGGGGCTTTTGGAAGATGACTGGATTATGGGGCTTCTAGGTGACTTGTTAATAGGAGGCAGGGTCTGGTGGAAGAGACCAGAGGCACAGCCTGGTAGGGTTCTCCTTCCCCATTTCCTCCCTTTACCTTCTCTACTTCTAGGATGCCATGAGGTTGGCAGCCTTTCTCTGCCCAGATGTTCTGCCATGCCACCCTGCCTTTGAGCAGATCCATTATAGACTGGAGCCTCTAAAAATTGAGTCAAAATAAACCTTTCTTCCTTTAGGTTGTGACTGTTGGGACTGGGTCTTAGCAGCAAGAAGTAACTAAGACCAATTCCAGCATGGAAAAAAAAAAAATTGTTTTAAAAGAAAACTACATTTTACCAGGCATGATGCCATATACCTATAATCCCAGTACTCAGGAGGCTGAGGCAGATAGATCACTTCAAGGTAGAGGCCAGTCTGGACTACGCAGTGAGTTCAAGGCCACCCTGAACTACACAGTGAGACCTTGCCTTAAAAAGACAAAGCAAAGCAAAAGAAAGCCATTGTCTTTAGCCAGGGCCCCTGGCTGAGCAAAGAGTTGCTTGAACCTAGGGATTTGAGACCAGGCGAGGCAACATCCAGAGACTCCATCTCAGTAACAATGAAAATAAAGATGAGTGCCAGGTGTACTGCTACCAAATCTACCTGCATCACCACTTTCCATCTTCAGTGCAACAGTAGATCTTCACTTTTGGAAAAGGAGGAAAGAAAAGAGCTGCCGAGGCACACAGCTACCAGCCAAAGTCTAAAGGAAGACATGCGATAGACAACATGCCTAGGGTTTTTTTAAAAGTCACATCCTTACTTTTGCCTAAACTGAATTCTTGTCTATAATCTAACCCAACAGCTGATCACATGAAAGGAGATACAAATCAGAAGTTTCCGGCACAAGTACGGTTTGTGTTTGTGCTGCCATATGGTTCCACTTTGCCTCTTCCTCTTCTCCATTAGTTATTAATGTTGAAAAAAATTGTTTAACCAGAAAAAGAAACTTGAGATGAACCCTCACAAAAGCCCAAGAGCCAGGCCAATTCAACTGCATGGATAACCTAATCCTCGGCGCCCTCGTCTCTAAGAAGGCACCCTTGGACCTTGTGTGTGTTTTTTTCAAATGGCCAAATGAACACATTCCATCTTTTGATCTGCCTCCTGGCCGAGAGCCCCCACCAGAGAGATAAGAATCGAAAACAGACCCTGCTCGCTCGAGCGCAAGCTCAGATGAGGTACGCTGGTAAAATCACGGCTTTGAAGAACCTTGGCTGGCCAGCTTCTTGCCATGGGAACAGCCTGCTCGGGGATCCAGGGCGCCTGACAGCCAGCAGAGGGCTCTGTTTACAATCTGTTCAAGCCCCTAAACTTCCCCTTTTTTAGAATAAAAAAGTAAACACAGCGTTTTTAGCCACACATAAGCCAGTGCTGGAAATGTGATACAGAGAGAAATCAAACACAGATTCAAATCCTGGTCTGTCCTTACCTGGCCAAGTGTGCCCTTTCTAAATCTGGGCACCAGGGCTCAAACACCTGCAGCAAAGAAAAGCTCACTCCAGTTGTGAAATAATGCAACCTGCAGCAGGAACTATGCAAGGGGCCAGGATTCGACCGCAAAGGGGACATTTTCAGTCACTGTGACTGCCGTGGTCCGGCCACAGACAGGCATGGGGGGTGGGGTAGGGGTGGGGGACATGTTCAGAAGACCTAGTAGGGCAGGGAGTGAAACAAACCTGAGTAGATCTGACTCACATGTGGGGTAGTCAGTGGGCCAGGAGGTGGCACAGGATGAGCAGCTACTGATGGGGAAGAAAGGAGCAGCACCTGGGTGGAGGGGAAACCGGCACAAGGGCTCTGGGGTAAGTGGGGGCTGTTGCATGTGTGAGGAAATCCCCAGCCTGCTGCTCTTAAAAGTTGCAATTTATTCGTAATAGGCAGTGCATTCACACGGGCGAACTATAAGAGGAAGAAGATGTAGAGAAGAGCCAGGCCCTGCAGCACCCAATGTCATTACCAGTGTGGAGACGCAAGCCCTCTCATGAACTTCCCAAGGATATTTTGTCACAAGACCCTGATCTGCCAGCAGAAACACTAGGTTGAGGAAGCAGAGCTTCCTGTGAGCCTATCTTGGTCTCAACCAGTTTTCCTGAAGGTCTCTGCCCACCAACAAGAAGGTGATTCTGGACAGAGGTCTTACCCTTTTCACCCTCTCCTGTGCCCCACAATGGTCAAAGCTTTGTTCAGGGTTGGGAAGCAGCTGATGCTCTGAGCCACTCAGGAAATGAGGTGCTTGAGTGAGCAGAGTGAGTCCCTGGCCTCAGAGTGTGGCACTCCAGGATAACTTGCAAGCCACAGAGCTCGGCACCCACTCTGGCTGGACGGAAGGTGCCCAGCTCTCAGGCTGAGGGCTGGCGGAGGGGATGAAAACCTCATTTCCTAACTTCTGAGCCAGCTCTTGCAAAGGGCAGGCTTGCTCATGCCCCAAGCAGCTTCACAGGGCAAACAGGAAAGGAACGGGTGTGTGTGTGTGTGTGTGTGTGTGTGTGTGTGTGTGTGCATGCATGTGTGCGTGTGTGCGCATGTCATGGGACCTTAGGGACCAAAGCCTCCCCATCTGGGGTTCTGGCCAGAGCAGACAGTGGAGGTCTGGGAAGAAACAGGCCCCTGGCCTTCCAAGGACTGTGCCCTAGCACCACAGAGGGAGGGGTGTCACCCCCTCCAGATCCTCCAGACCAAGGTTCTCTTCCCCTTAAGCAATCACTGGGCTCTCGGTAATTGTAGCTATTTTTTAAATTTCATTTTAAAATAAAAAAATAATTAGTACACGTTTGTAGTACATACTGGTTATATTCACACTGGGCAATTGGGATAGCATCATATGGTACAAATGTAAGTATGGGCTGGAATCTTTATGTGAAGACTGTAACCTGAAGATGTGCCATTAGTTAGGACATGGCTAAATGTACATAAGGAGCATTAAGAAGCCACATCCAAGGTCACAAGCATGGCCTGTGAGAGCCTGGCAGGGTGGCCTTGTCCGGCTGGGCTTCTGGTGACCACCGGCCCAGCACAGATGACACTGGCTAATGTGGGGAAATCATTTTTGGCCAATAAATGCTTCTTCTACTTAGAAGCGAGCTTTGCACATTTCAAGATATAGCAGGTCCCCTTTCCTGGGTCCTTTGGCAGGTGCCTCTAAGCCATCCCTGGGATAAATAACAAGCAAAGGCAGCGCTCCTGAGCTTGGTTTCAGCCATCCATACTAAGACTCAAAAACTTCATCTTTCGGAAGCTCAAAGCAGACAGTAAGAGGCCAGAATGGTTTTCTAAAGGAAGGGTCAAGAAGGGATAGAACAAAGAAAGCACAAATTGAAAGGAGAAATTAAAATCACTATATTTGAGTCACCCACAGGCACATACAAGGCTCCTGTTGTCCACATGTAACCCTAAGCTCCCTAGGGGGTGAACCAGGCACTTGCAGCCTAATTAAATTAACTATTTCCTGGCCGGGGCCCCTATTACCTCCCTGGGTGAGGAGAGAGGCCAGGGCCTCTTTCGCTGCCTGTCTGTTCTGCTGGAAATACTGGGGTTGAGCCCAAGGGAGCCCCAGCCCTTGTTCTGAGCCAGGGTCTTGTTAAGCCATCTAGGCGGGAATCTTCAACCTCCCCACACCTCCTAAGGAGGAGCAGATGCAGGTGCAACCAATGGACAGCACTTGCCAGGCACTGAAGGGGTGAACTCACATGGCGGGAGTCACCTTGGACTTGGTGCTGTCAACTGCCTACGTCGACCATGGCCACAGGGAGGCTCCCATTGCCCGGCCCTTCAGCCACTTGGATGGGCTATCCAGATGATTTGCCCTCTGCCCCAGGAACAGCCTTCCAGGACTAACGGGCCACCCTGCCTCTTGCACACATCCTCCTGAAGCCTCCCATGCAGAAGGCCTCCAGGCTGGCTGCACTGGCTGGTGATGCCAGGGTCCCTCCCCAGGGCAGGATGCAGTGGCCGGTGCATCCTCACGTCCGGTGCAATGCTGGCAGTGCTTCCCAAGTAGGGCAAATGGCGCTGATCTGCATAAAACTAGCTCACCACTGGTGTTGCATTCTGGTGCGTTGTACCGGGGACTGAATGAACCCAGGGCCTTCATATTGAGCTATGACCCCGACAAACCTGCTAAACTGTCTGGCCTACGCTTGAACTTGAGATATCACTGCCTCAGACTTCCAGAGCACTGGAATTACAGATATCAGCTGAGTTCTGATCTTTGGAAGCACAGGTCTGCCTTCATGGGAAGCAAGCTCCCAGAAAATTTCTTGGTGCCTCTCTAGGAGACAGGACTGTGAGGGGGAGACCAACCAATGACCCCGCATGGCCACCAGTCCTCCAAGTTGGACGGAGAGACTGAACTCTTACACCTGGGGATGTGGCCTGGCCCTGCCCCTCAGGCCCTCATACCACAGCAGGCTCCTCCTAGACCATGGCCTGCTGGATGGCCCTGTGGGAGGAAGGTCAGCAGGCACAAGCAGCTGCAAGGTCCTCCGGGCGTCCCTCGGCCCTCCTGCCCTCTTCACACTATGATACCACTTGTGAACTACTGAGTCAGCCCATGTCTTTTTGGGGAAAAGACCAGGCAAAAATGCACAAACTCAGCTCATGCACGAGGCAGGCTACAGGGTAATCGCACAGTGGAGGCTCTCCACCCTCCACGTTTGGCACTGGGGAAGCCATGACTAGAAAGAACAATAGCAAAGATCACATGGCAGGTCTGAGGCTCTCCAAGGCATGTGACACACTTTCTTATTTCATCGTCACAGCAGCCCTGGAGGAGGCTGAAGTATCAAATTCCTGAATTATTATTTACAGATGAAGCAAATGAGGCACAGAAAGGGTAAGTAACTTGGCTAAGCTCACAGTCAGGAGGTGGCAGATTCCTCCCAAGGCCAGAGTCCTCGCCACGAGGCTGCTGTGGCCTCCAGCCTGGCAAGTCACCTGAGGGCGAAAGCTTGTCAGTTCAGAGTCACCAACACATGGAGACAGGGAGGACCCCGCCCAGTGAGGTCAGTGTGAACCAAACCTTTTGTAAACCTCTTGAGGTGGAGCAGTGAGGCCTCCCTGCTGGGCAGGCTGCAGAAACCAGTCCATTTCCTCATCACTGGGAAGTGAAAGGGAAAGACCTGGTCTTATAAACCTGTGAGTCAAGTTAAGGATGAAGGCTGTTAATGGAGCTACGGATGGGCTACTACGGAAATACGTAAAACTTCCAGCAGGGACATCTTTGAAGAGGACACAAGCCACCTGTAGGAGAAGCCAGCAGCAGACGGGAATGGCAGGAGTTGGCCTGGTGGCACATGCCTGTACTCGCAGCACTCTTGGAAGCTGATGGGAGGATTACAAATTCAAACTCAGTCTAGACATTTCAGTAAGACCCTGTCTCAAAATAAAAAATGGCCTTGGGGATTTAGCTCAATTCCTTGTATATCACCCTACCCTGCCCCACTTTCCCAGAACAAACCAAAAAAAGGGAGCAAAGCTCGGCACAGGGAGGCATGACTGTTCCTTACCCTCATTTGGGTGGGCTCTGGGGACAGACTCACACATGACAGTCCCTCACGTGTTAACACAGAAGGACGGGGAGCCCCAGAAACGCTGAGGTCTGCTCAGCATGAACAGGCCACCGGGAGGACGCGACACCATGGAAGCACAAGGCCAGGCCAATGTGAACGGGGCAAAGCAGGTGGTTCTTCTGATTCTGAAACCTTGCAAGACGCCCTGAGGTCCGAGAGGCTTTGCAGACCCCAGGTATAAGGGAGAAGATGACTTCCAGAGTCAGTGCTACCTGCAGCCATGTCTGCCTCTTGAGGATGCTGTGAGACCCAGGAGTTGGGTGACTCTGACAGGGAGCAGCGGAGGATCCCGAGCCCAGAGCCAGAGGCACCTGGTCGGGGGTCAGAATCCTGGTTCCTTCCATTATGTATTCTCCCAACACTCTCGAGACCACCAGCTTCTAAGTAACCCCAGCAGTCTACTAGATTCCAGGAAGCCTCTGGCTTCCATTCCAGTTCCAGGGGACTCACTGGTGTGTCTATGGGCGGGGCTGGAGAGGGACAGAAGGCTGGCGCTGAGGTACACTTGGCACAGGTCGGCTGGCTTCTTGTCCTCTTCATAAAGCATCCTGTTGGCCACAGCTTTCATACTGGATTCCTTCCATTGGATGAGTATCTCTCTGGGTCCTGCTGTAATTTTACTGAGTCATCCACAGAAATGACCGCACACGGACAAATAAGAACCTGTAATTCTCCCTATGACAGATATGATCAGCTCCACTCAGGAACAACTGATGTGTGTCTCTGCTGGCTGGGTCCCCCAGCATCAAGGGCTTATCTGTTTCTTCAGCTTGACTCATTAGGAAGTCTGTGGCCCCGGATAAAATTCATCTGAATTTATTACGGATTAAGCATGCAGTCAAGGTTCCTGCTCCCAAGGAACTAAAGCTTAAGAGGAATGAAGGGCACAGATGAGCATCAATGTGGCATGCAGTCTCTGGATGAAGGATGTCGTGGGTGCAAGGGAGGTGGACAGGTGACAGCATGGTGCACTGCTTTAGAGGGCGAAGGAGCAAGGGACCAGAGAGCTCTTACAGGAGCTCCCACCCACGCTCAAGATGTGAAAATCCCTGTATAGCACACTTTAAAGCGGTGAGCTCCACGAAGTTGCTAACTAATTAGAAAAGAGAAAAGGCCATCAGGGCAGAAGGCTACTCCAGGCAGAGAACAGCACACAAGGCATGTGGCATGTAGTACACTGGAGGGTCAAGGCAAGTGTAGGCGGGAGCATGCCATGTGGCCCAGGCTGAGGTCAGCTAAAGAGGCCTCGGCAGTGTCATCTTCCTCTTCATTCTTGCTTTTGGCTATCTGACTATCCTCACAATGGGAGATTCTCCTGTACTGAAATAAATCAGTGTAGCACAGGGGATTTAAGGTGAGACTTGACCACTTGGGCCACCAGCTCTGCCTATAGCGTACTCAAGTTCTAGAACCATGTCTGAAAGAAAAGCTCCACTAACCTAAGAAGTGGACTTCAGTTTTAGGACCCTACCAAGTTTTCTGGTCAAGATTTAGGGGCTTTCCCTGGTTAACCTTACAATTACTCAGGACATAGCTTATGAGTTAATCGAAAGCTTGTGACACTCTTTCTTAAATAAAAGCTTTAATGAGTCACATACTCTGAAGCACAAACTGACCTGGCCTTGGCTCACGGCGGTGCATTATTTGGACTATGAGGAGAAAGGGAAAGGCTCGGGACAGTGTATACTTCCTCTCTGAACTCCATTAATAACTTTTAGGAATGTGTCCATATGTACAGAACCCAAACTTCTCCTCTCTTCCCCAGGACAGATCTCCTCACTCACTATCTACCACCCTGTTTCCCCTTCCCATCTTGCTTTCTAAAAAGAGGCCGTTTTCACTACTGCCAATGGTATGGGCCTTTATTGACTTCAAAGACCCACTCTAATTGCAGCTGACTCCCGGTCACTAGCAGGTGGCACATCACCCTTCAAAGGACTGAGGTGGGGCATCAGAAACCTTGGGCCGCCAGATAGCCTGATTCAAAACTCCTTGGGACACACAGGCTCCCAGGGCTCCGCAGCCCACACTCCTGTCTAGCTGCTGCCATGTTTTTCTCAAGCATTTGTAACCTGCTTGCAAAGGTACTGTCCACAGCTGCCGGGTCGCTCCTCACCCAGCCCCAGTGCCTGCCAGCCGGGAGATAATGCCTTGCTAACAGCTCACAGAAAAGACACGCTCAGCTCTGGTCCCAGGAGCTGGGACCTCTCTTTATTTGTGGAAGCTCTCTTTATTTCATCCATGTCTCACACTTTTTTTTTTTCATCATCCAGAAGGCAGAATCTTACTGAAAGGAACATTCATCAGCTCCGAACAGTCCTCTGGTTTTCCCCAGCCACGGCTTTACAAAAAGTTCCTGAGCTGAAGCAAGTGGACTGACCTTGTGTTAGAAAATGCTATGGCAGCAAGGCCAGGGGCAGGACTTTGTGCGCTGCAGGTGGAATTAAAAAAAAAAAAAAAAGCCTCTCAGCTGCAGGTGACAAGAATCAAGTATCTCCACCTCTGGACAGTACAGCCTCCTGCTCCGTATTGCAGCCCTTCCATTCCACGTCCCTTCCCCATGCCCTCTCTGAGCTCGGAGTACAGCTGTCCATGCAACAGACACTCAGGAGTGTGACCTCTTTTGCTCGTTTCCCCCAGGAGGACCCAAAGGGCACTCTGGCTCCTCGCCCACTTAGGCTCTTCAAGCGTCAGCTATGAGAGCTGGGACAATGACAACACTCCTTGCTACTTTCCAATGTGTGACCAGATTTCAAAAAATGAAGAAAACCAGAGTATTTTCACAAATTATTCCAGAACTTAAATTTCTTGTACATAAGCACAACAAAAACCCCAAAGTGGTGGTGGAGGGGAACTTTGCACCAAACAAAAGCAGGGACTTCTGAGGAGACCTGCTGAGTGGCCAATATTTTGGAAAGAAAGAATTTTAAACACAAACACAGAGGGTACACACTGGAGGCAGAAGAGCTGCGCACACAGCTGGGAAGCCCTTTAGCTGGGGAAAGACTGTGAAGCAAGCGGAGCATCGGCAAATCTTCAGAATGGAAAGAATGTGGAAACCAACAGGGCAGTCAACAAGCTGGACCCCTAAGACGCTCTGGGTGGGAAGAAGCCTAGCTCCGTGTCCCTTGCCATCTTTTCAGAGGTCCTGGGTGGCCCCCTTCAAAGCAGCACAAAGGCTGGGACTGAGTGAGAAGAGTGCACCTGCCTAGCATGTGCAAGGCCCTAGGTTCAATCCCCAGGTCTGCAACACAACACAGCTCGGTAAAAGCACCAAAAGGGGACCTCTGGCCTGGATGCACGGGGCGTGTCCTGGCACACAGGAGAGCTCTGCCAGTGTTTTAAGGCAGACCTCGAATTCAGGGGACACTAACCAAGCCCTAGGATCTAGGTGCTGAACTGTATTTGCATGTATTCATTACAAAGAATTTCCACAACTGTTTGCAACAATACTTCAGAATCTCGCATATGGGCAGTGACAGCAGCACAGGACAGAGGATTTCAGCCTCTTCCACACAGTGAGACGTTTGCTTATTTGACTCCCAGCCAGAAGCAGAGTGGCAGTGTCTTAGTGGCTGATTTCCTTCTGATTCTTATCTTTCTGGGATGTCACAAAGTTTAACGCAATTTAGGGAGGGTGTATGTGTGTGTGTGTGTGTGTGTATGTTTGTCTTTTTGAGACAGGATCTTGCTATGCAGTTCAGGCTGGCCTTGAGTTCACTTTTGTAGCCCAGGTTGGTCTTGAACTACACCAATCTTCCTGCCTCAGCCTCCCAAGTGCTGGGATTATAGGCGTGTGCCACCACGCCCGGCTGGGGTGTGTGTTCTTTAAACAGGTATTCTAACTCTGTTTGAGGATCCCCCTGAAGTTATGAGGAGCAACACCAAATCTTACATTATAAGGACAGCAAGGTCAAGAACAAAGGTCTGGTCTCTTTACCCTTCTCAACTCAAACTTAGAAGTTTAGGAAAGTGGGCTACTCAGGCTTAGTTTCCTTGGGAGCAGGCCACACAGAGATGGGAAGATGACCACAGACCCAAGCAAGCATCTGTGGGCCAGCTGACAGGCCTTGGTCCTCCTGGGCACTCCTGTGGGGACGGATGTGGGCTTTCCCAGCGCCAGGCATGAGGTAAGGGGCTCACAAGTTCCCACTTAGCCATAATCTACAGATAGGAAAGCTACCGATAGCCAGGCTCTACCCCTGGGAGTCTGACCTCAGCAGGAGTGAGTGTCCCCCACCTGCTCATGGCCAGGGATGCATGAGGCTGAATCAAGGCCTAATGCTTACTAGGCTCTGTGTTCTTCCCCCACCAGGATTGTGGTACGTGTCCACCTGGGTGTCTGTCTCTCCCACGAGTATGAGCTCTTTAAAGACACCCACACTAGCAGGCACTCTTTCCCTAGTGTTTCAGCCCAGACAGGTCTAGCACTCAGCAAGGTTCCGAGCAGGGGCTCTCTCAGCATCCCTAGGTGTCTGACACTGGGAATACAAAGGCAGATGAACACACTCAACCCTGCCCTCAGCAAGTTTAGCGTGCAGTCAATGGTTTCCAACGGCAGCACAGGTGAGTGCCGCAGCTGCGGGAGAGACAGGAGGAAGATCTGCGGCCCAGGAGAGGTACAGAAGATGAGGGGCTGGCATAGAGATGTGTTCTGGCGAAGGGGGCAGCATGCACAAAGGTTAACAACACTGGGCAGAGGCTGTGGGGTCTGCCAGGGGCCACAGAGAGGGCGACAGGTCACTTCAATGGCTCTTACCCCCAGGTAAGTTCTCTGGATTTGACCCTGATGACAGGAGTTTGAAGTCTCAATGGGACAGGCAGGATCGAAAGCACATTTCCGAGACTTTACTCTGGTTGCAGACGTGGCTGGGGCAGGTAAGAAGCTGTCCTAAGACTCTGGTCAGCCAGGGTGAGGTGGCAGTGGTGTGGAATGGGGAACGGGGATGGATAGGTGACCACCTTGGACATACAATCTCCCTGGCCCAGCACCCTTTCTCTCGGACCTCTGGCAACAGCTCTTCCACGTCACACACTTTGCTTGACATCTTCAGTGTCAAGACCAAGAGCAAAGTACTAGGCCAACAGCAGCAAGGGCCTCGTCATGGTCAGGCGGAGCATGCTCACTGCCCCCCTCCTGGCTGGGAGAAGTGCTCACCCACCCTCTAGTCAAGAGAAATGCTGGCCCCTCCTGAAGGCAGGAGAGCTGCCTGGTACTGAGAAAGGCAAAGGGCCCATGCTGCCCTTGTTGCCAATCTTCCTTCATTCACCTCAGGTGACATTAATTCATAAGGCTAGCTCGCTGTCACCTCCTTGTGACCACCATAGCACTTTTCTACATGCAGCAATCCATGAATGGCTTCCTGCAATGGTCACAGCTGGTCCCCTTGACAACAAGGTAGGTGAGGAAATTGAACCTAGGGCTGTAGTGGCTGCTCAGGGCCAACTAGCTATTTAGGCTGCACCGGGCCTGGCCTACTCACAATTCAATGCCTTTCCATGCATGAACTGCTACCCACAGGGGCTGATATCTCCCAAATCATAGCTCAGTACCAGTTGGGATCTGTGTCCCTTCAGCCCTTGATCTCAGGTTACTGAGCTTAGAAAGTCTGACATGGAGTCCTGTCCTCTGAGACTATGAGGTGGTGAGTTTACTGGTTCATCAGTAACATCCATGGAAGGTCCACCTGTGGCTGAGCCCTGTGTTAGGATCCTGGGCTACAGATGAGCCTTTATGACTGCCTTCCACAGGGGCGTAGGTGCCCAGAACACAAAAGTACAGCACACAATTACCAGGAAGTGTTTTACGCCAACCTCTTTGGGGGACTCAATTTAGAGAGGCAGAAGCCCCTAACACGCACCATTCTGAAGTAGGAAAGTCGGTGACATCGACACAGAAAAGCAGGTAAAGTACAAGCCAATTCAAAAAGCCTGTTACGCATCCCTCTTCCCAACTTACACTCAGTACACAGAGGAAAAAGACTACTTGTTTGAAGGATAATCATTTCCAGCCTGGGGCAAGTCTCCGAAAGGGTTTTGTTCTGGAGCAGTAGTGTTATTTCAGCTTCCAGTCAATAGTAATTAAGAGTCCCAATACAACCCAGAAAGCAGGGAGAGGGAGATTAGCGATAATTAAATCTCTTCTGTATTTGGCTTGGGACCGCTCCTCGGAGAGGCCTGCTGTCAGATACTTACTCAAAGCCTTCATCTGACAAAACTCCTACCACCGCCATCTGTAACTTCAATTTCTTTGGTCTTAGCTTGAAGGTTTCAATTACATAAAAGGTAATGGGCCCACCAGGACCCGGCGGTCTGGAGTCTGACAAGAGGCACTCACGCTTTTCTAGCACACAAAGCGCCCAGAATCCACGAGGCACTCATTTGCAAGGAGACTAATGGGGGTGGGGTGAGGGGCTGGGGTGGACAGCCCCTGCCAAGGTGGCACCCGGAGGGAGGCCTGGCCTCTCGCCGGCAGGCTCTGAGTGTTGTGACTGACAGGGTCTTTAATGAGCCTTAATTGTGAGCTCAGTAGGCCCAGGAAGGCAGCTGCAGATGTGGCAAGGGAACAACTGCCTGATTAGGGCCTCGAGTGTCCAGCCTGATGAGGGCCAATGACCCTAAAAAGGGGGAGAGTGAGACCATTCTCTACCCTGCATCCTGCACCCTTTCCAAAGCTTGGAAAGCCCATAGATAACACAAAGCCTCGGCCTTCTAGGGCCTTCTATGGAAGCCCTGCACCCCAGGGACAGTGCTGCTGCTTGGTAGTGACAACTGACGTTGGGGTCCTGGTGTCATAACTGTGGCTGCATCTATGTTCAATAGCACTTCACCCTGAATAATGGAAGGCCAGCAAGGGACACCCTTGCCGTGTGGAAAGGGAGCAATTACTTGACAAAGACTGAACAGCTTCTTGTTGGGGCTAATCACTGTGCAGATACCTGTGTCCAGAGCCAGGCATCTGCTGGTGACCTGCAGTGACGAAGAGGACGCTATTCCTGGAGCAGCTGTGGGCATAGACAGTGCGGCAGGAGGACGGGCTGCAGAGTGACACCAGCTGGGACTGATCCTGCCTCCACTCCTCAGCAGTCAGTTAAGAGCCTGTGACCAACTATAAAACTTGTTTCCTCACCTATGACATGAAGCCTCCTCTTGCAGTGTGTGGCTGAAGCAAGCTAAACACGTAAGTGATCTACAGCCGCACTTGGCACACAACGGTTATCTAATAAAGACCAGCAGGATACTTTCCGTGAAAGTCTGATGTAACCTCAGAACCCACGCAGATGGCTACTGCAAGCCAAGCACTGCTCAGCAACTTCACACTCGTGACCACCAATTCTCGAGTATAAGGTCTGCAAGCTCATCTCATGAGCA
Source organism: Capromys pilorides (assembly GCA_004027915.1). Classification (NCBI taxonomy): domain Eukaryota; kingdom Metazoa; phylum Chordata; class Mammalia; order Rodentia; family Capromyidae; genus Capromys; species Capromys pilorides. The sequence continues at coordinate 19,941 of PVKN010012583.1, forward strand.
AGGAAACAGATCACACAGCTAAGGCATGGATAGAGCTGGGCCCGAGCGGGCCTTTCAATCGATGTGAGGGAACCTAATCATCTCCCACCTCAGTGCTCCTAAGTGGACACCCCTGACACCCACACTCAGGCTGGCAGCCTTGCTGCACTTAATGAAGACCTCGACAGAATTCTTGAGGATGTTAAAATGGGCTACTTTGGTTTGGCAAACAAAGGGGTAGTGGCAACGGAGTACCATTAAATAACCAATCTGTTTCCAAGAAGTGTGTAATAGCTGGGAGTGGTGGCATGCACCTGTAATCTCAGGAGGGTCACTGCAAGTTTGAGGCCAGTCTGAATGACACTGTGAGATCCTGCATCAAAATAAGACCAATAAAAAAACAAAGTGCCAAGCCAGCACTGTGCTATGAACCTTGCTCTTAATCCTTGGCTACGGGCACCCATAGGCCGCTGCTCTACTAAGGATCATGAACAGCTGTGAGTAGGCGTGGCACTCTCGGGGCCTGTGGGTGTGGACAGGAAAAACAGCTATGAACAGAGGATCAATAAGCAACTGTGAAAGACCCATCCGAGTAGAGTTGAGGAGCGGCTGTCTGGGCTACATGGCAGTATAGGGGATGGGGAAGACCAGAGATGTGAGCTCAAGAGGGAGAAAAGACATTCAGAAGTAGGGAGTAAAGGACCAGTGGTT
>PVKN010012584.1:0-20637 GCA_004027915.1 Capromys pilorides
AAAACAAATATCAGACAGAAGAATGCATCCAGTTATGTATCCAATTACCTCTATTTCAGAGTTATCCCAACTTAGTTTATGGGCTCTTACTTGCAAACAAATAATATGTTTTTTTAAAATATATGAAGATATGACATAGATAGATAGATAGATAGATAGATAGATAGATAGATAGATAGATGATAAATAGATAGGTTATGTCTTAAATCTGTACTATGAAGCAGGCCCTATTTGGTACAGTCATTATACAGATGAGGCCATTATCCACTAATCATGGGCATGAGACTGGGCTCTTCACTTTGAGACCTTTATTTTACATGTGAGGATCATGAGCCATGGGTAGTCATGCCTGGTCCATGCACATCTGGCAAGTCAGTTACATGTTAAGGGCGTGAGCTCACCTCCCTTGTCACTGTTCTCTCTCTCCCTTAGGTTCTCTTTGGTTATTCTTTCCCACAAAACTTAAGATCATATATAGAATTGAAAAAAAAATCTTTTGATCAGAAATGTAGAATAGCAAGCTTTAAACAGTAGAGAAGAAACTGATAAAGCTTGAGGAACAAGTCACTTAGAGTCTGAACACAACATTCATGTTCATTTACATTTATAGTTTAGAGGTAAGCTGTACTCTGTCACCATGAGTGGTTGTCCTCTTCCATGTTGTACTCTACCTTGAAGCCAGCAGAGTATGAACTGAAACCTCCACAAACTGTGAGCTAAATAAATCTTTCTTTCCTTAATTTTGGTTGGTGGGTATTTTGTCCCAGCGATGAAAGAAAAGTAACCAAGACAGTAACCGTGGAGAAGAAAAAGAAGAGACTGAACTGCTATGCTTTTTTATGTGTGGTATGGAGAATTGAACTCAGGACTTCATGATTGCCTGGTAGGCACCATGTCACTGAGCTACATCCTCAGCTCATGTTCTATTTTTAACTGTCATATGTACTGTCTTCCCTTCCAGATTTAAAAGGAAGAGAAAACATTAATGAGAAAAATACTCAGGGGGAAAAAATTCAAAAATTGATACACTGACAAAAGTTCTACAAAATGCTATACATAGTTTCAAAGTAAATTCTGAGAGGATTTAACTGACTTGTCAGATACAAAAGTTACTTGTTTTGTTATGTAGGCCTTGCTTTAACTTGGCCTTAACTATCCAGCAGAAGTTTAATCATGAGCTATAAAAAGTAAGCCAGATTAGTGGGCTGAGCTGTAAAAGCTCAAGTCAACAGCCTCCGACATTGCCAGTTTTGCTGATAATCCACAACTATTATGGACTACTGGACTATACATACAACTATTTTCAGTTCAATGAGAAGAGATATTTATATTAATAGTGTTTAGAAAAGTTATCATATCTGCATCTTATACTCTGAGCAACTACTATGAAGACAACAACATGCACTATATCAATTATTGTGGCTGTCCAACTAGCATGTTTTGAAACTGTCTCATTGTTATTACTTACTAAAAGTAATAAAATTATAAAAAAGGAATTGATACAAAATGAAATTTTTGCTACTTATTCTTTTAACTTATTCTTATCATTGGAAGAAATGAAAATATAACTTTTTCCTTTTTATTAAATAACCTCCAGTAAGATAGTAAAAATCAAGTAGCTACCAGCCATGAATAATAAAAATAAGCAACAATCACCGCATACTGAGATAAAAGATTCAAAAAGTTAAAACAACAAAAAGTGAGTAATTTACTCACCTAATTAAGACTAAATAAACTCAAGTCAAGGAAGCTAGTACTTGAAATTTCATCAAGGGTGAGCGCTGCAGTGACTTCCCTAAGCCTCTCAGTCTAAGGAAAAGCACCATGAGAAAACACAATGGATAGTTTCTCTTCGTTCTTAATGTAGCACACAGATCCAACCCAGGCACTAATCTCTCTTAAAGACCTCGGATGAGCACTAGGGATGTCAAGCATACAGACATGCAAGCCCAAAAGATGGCTTATTTAGCAAGCTAATTGTTCCCTAGGAGGAGGTGGTGGGTGCCAGCAGCAAGCAGGAATGGTCTGCCTTCTGCATGAGTGAATTCTGCACATGGAATTCATGTTCATATTTACATTTATAACTTACAGAATTTCTAGTCATTGACCCCAAGCTGATAAACAAAATTACAAAATTCATTTTCATTTCACAGACTTAGCCAATCTCATCTGTCTCCCTGTTAGGTTTTCATATTAAAAGAGCAAGGAAAAAAATGTGAAAGCATATGTTTATAGCCAAGAATAAATATAACAATAATAAAGGAAATAAAAGAGAAACACTAACCTTGGCACAGTGACTTAAATTTTTCCAGCTTTCTCATATGGACGGTTTCCAAGTTCTACCATTTCAAAGAAAACACCTCATTGAAGAGCATGTAATGGCACACAGTTTCCATTCTTTAAATGTGGGAAATGAAGCCCTTTTACATTCACATTGTCAGCTGTGCCCCAGGAAACCTTCCATTCTTTCCAAATTAGTTTTTGTGTCATTAAGCCAATCAACATTAGGTGCTTAGAATTATTTTCTGGAATAAACCCTGAATCATTACCTATATCATGTATGTAATAAAATTAAATAATGACATCACTATATAACATACGAGCACTGACCCTAAATGACCAAACCTGGAGAAATCAAGGCAGTCCTAATAGGAATCAGGCAGAATGCCTAATGAAAATCAAACAGCAAGCCTAACAAGAACCAACGTATTTTGCCTCTCCTTCAAATTCGCTTTTGATTTGCTTTTCTTGGGAATCTCTGTTTGAAGTGGAGCAATAGCCAGCTAGAATTCTCAGAGTTAATGCTGAGATGAGTTAAGTCCCAGGTGGTTCCCTGGGCCATTTGATCTGGGACAAGAACCTCTCAGGCAATAAGCAGTTGTCAGGCACTAAATATATGCTATCATAACCATAGACTGCAACTTGACTGGTTTTTATATTCAATATTTATTGAGCACCTAATATAAGCAGGACAAGGATGTTAGACTCAAAAGCTGAAACAGTGTATAAGAAATACCACAGGTGTGCTTTTTATGTGCCAAGCACAAACAATATATATTATTCATAATTTAATGTTCCCAACAGCCCTATGAGGATGTGTATACTTTACTCCATCTTACAAGTGTGTAAAAATCCCACAGATCTAGAGACTTACCCAAGGTCACTGGGAGGGAAGGGCAGAGATGGTGAGAAAAATTCAATCTATGTCCATCTCAATCATTAGATTCCATTCAAGCCATGTGAAATGGCCACTTTTTTGTGCTATAGTATTACAAAGCTGTCCCTGACTCATACCCAGCAGAGCTCAAGCTATCACAGGTATGACAATAAGGGACTTTTCGTGGCATGATTATGCTCCCTGTCTCCAGGCAGGATGTGCAGTACTCCAGACATCTCCACTGTCCTGTGGCTGTATTTATGAGCCCCAGGCTTCTTGCAGCCCAGTCCTTACCTACAGCCCAACCACAGACACAATAAGCTAGCAGATCATATGCTCTTGTGTGCCCTATTCTGTCTGATTCTGAAACCCTAGCTCTTCTCTTCCTATTTCTTTCAGGTATTCTATACAAAAACAAGCAACAAAGAGGCAGCGTTTTTCTTGCCACAGAAGGAAATGTAAATGTTCCACATGGAAATGACATGGTGTGTGTCAAAGGAGACCAAAGTCAAGACCACGTTGGAGGCCAGATGATTTTTTTTGTAGTGTTCTTTTATGCAAATTACTGTACTAACAAACCTGCTCATATGATTCATGTTTTGTAAAGACACTTGCAAATCTTAACAATTGAACATATTTTTAGCATCACACACCTTAAGAAAAAAACCAGATTTTTTTAAACAGAACTTGCTATCTTCTATGTACATATTAAATGAGCTTTCAGATCTCAAAATAGTTCATCTCCACTCTCTGCACTCCTTGTGTTCCAATAGTAGCTCAAGATGCATGACAATTATGGGAAGATCAGAAATTAATTTACCTCTATATCTGCCTCTGTCTCCCTCCCTACATACATTAAGTATGTAAAAACTTAGAACTGGCCAATTAATGTAATTTGCACATACAATTAATCTTTTGCTTCCAGGACTATCAGCCCCTTGAAAGCAAGGACCACATCTTTTAATTCTGAATTTTTCACATGTTAATGGCACACAATAAAAATGTGGTTGGTTGGTTTATTTAGGTCTTAAATAGTATTTGAAAGTGCTAGAGAGCCCTAGTAAGAAATTGTGTGTGTAGCCTTGATGTTTGTAATCAAAAAAAAAAGGCTGAGTTGCAGGAAACAATGTTTGTCAGTCAACCATTAAAAATATTCCACATCGTATTATGTCTATGCTGGGCCCAAATGGACCAACATGAAATACTTCATCTCCTTGGACAACATATCCCGTAAATTATGAAAAGGAAATAGTATTTTATGAGAGCTGGGCAACCTCATTTTCTAGGCAGCACATTTCATTCAGATTACAGTTATTAATAGGTCACTTACAGGATTCATAACTGGTGCCACTGTGTGAAGGTACCCACACGTGGACAAGCACTGCACAGAAGGTAGTAAACCAGCTCTTCCAAGAACAGTGACTATCAAAGCTATCCCAGGTGCCCTCTGAACCCCATTCACATTTCCTCACTAGATTTCCCCGTGTGTTCACAAGGGTGCCTCTAAGACTTTTTTTCTTTTACTTTTAAAATCTCCATTTCGTTAATGAATTTGCCTGCTAGCATGACCATCTCCTCCTTGGAAGCCTGCATGGGAACGCGCCTGTTCTGCCTTCAGCAGCACTCCAGGCAGCCGGTCCCATCCCTGAGCAAACATGGTCAGTATTTTTAAAATTAGAAGTTGGAGAATGCACAGGCTGAGATATCACTGTAAAATGAGCTGAGGTTGATAATTAAAGATCAAAGCCTAAATCATTACCTCCCATGCAATGCAGGACAAAAAGTATGAATCCCTTTCTCATCTCCTTAGAGAAAGACAGATACAATGTACCAGACAAGGCATGCTGTAGTTTTCATTATAAGTTAATGTTTATCTTACAGCATTGAGTTTATCTTACCAACATATCTCATTCAGAAAAAGAAGAATTTCTTGATTTACCACATTAAAGTAAATATTGCTGTGAGATACGTGTTAAATTTTTAATAAAAATCACCCTATCTTGGTTGAATCAAACGGAACTGCTTCAGCTGAGATACAAATAAAACTACATAATTCTAAATACAGAGCATCGCTGCACGTTTTAACCAGCCTGTCCATGACAATTGCATTTTATGTGGCAGAGCTTTTCGGAGCTCTAACTAGATTTATTATAAGCCAAACTCCCAGGGCTCAGAGAATACCATTCTCTTAAGTCAGAATGTGATGCTGACTCATGGGCCAGCACTTCAAAACCTTGTGCTCCTTGGCCTGAATCATGCCCCCCAAAAGGCACAAAAGTGACACCCAGCTCAGTTAGGCTTGCATCATCCTGTGCCATAGATAGATAGATAGATAGATAGATAGATAGATAGATAGATAGATATAGATACAGGTGTAGATATAGATATATAGACATAGATATAGATAGCATAAGTGGTTTATTTAGTGTCCTGTATTTTTCTCTGTATAGGATAGTTTGCTCTCACTAGTCTTAAATTCCTACAGTAAGAATCCTATGACTGGAGAGCAAAACTAACCTGAAGCCCCTCATATAAAGGAGCATGAAAAGTCAGACAAGGGTGATTCTCCATGTTTTTATGAAGTGACTTTGCAGCAGCTGAGGGTAAATTCCATGGAATCCCTTCCATTCTGCAGTGAGTGGGAGAGAGAAGAGAACAAAAGACAAAATGAGCACTGAAAAGAATATCGCTCCAACCCTTTAGGTTCAGAAGGGAAGAACAGGGTCAAATCCCCAAATAACCACATTTGAAGACCACACAGCACAGTGCCCTGACCCCCATGATGCTGCCCCTGCGCTAGAAGAGCACCACAAGATGGCCCCCAGTGGGGTCCATGCTCCTGTGAGCTTGAGTCCCAGCTCCACCACCTCCTCCCTAGGCGAACTTCAGGAAGTTTCATAGCCTCACTGTCCTCAGCTATAAAATGAAGATAGCCAAATGTGGCAGCACACACCTGTAATCCCAGCACTTGGGAGCCTAAAGCAAGAGGATCACCACAAATGGGAGGCCAGCCTGGGCTATGTAGTGTGCTCAAGGCCAGCCTTAATTGTATAGCGAGGAGTCGTCTCAAGAATAAATAAAATAAAAATTTAAAAAGACAAAAATGACATCTGTCTTCCAGAGCTGATGTGAGCATTAAGTTAGTTCAAATCTGTTGTGTTCTTCAATGGAGTCTGGCAAATAGTAAACAGCAATAAGGAAGTATTTATGTGATGTGAAATGTTGGTTTTGCCATATTCCTTGACTCATATGACCAGAAAACTGGAGAATTCAACCCTATTTCTTCTATAACTCCATGATCTTTTCTCCTGCCATTGCTCAATGCATGAGCCTTTGGGCGACAATCAGACGTGCTTTTTTCTTAATAAAAAGAAAAGGCTGAAATTTATAAACATTCTGCATGTGCCAGGCGATTATCTATTAATTATCTCATTCAGTTTTCATAAAATCTAGTGAACAAAATGCTATTATTCTGTTCCTACTTATAGATCAAAAAAAAAAAAAAAAATGAAGGCACTGAAAGATTAAGTATATTGTCTAAATTAACATAGTTACTGTGGGACCAGACTAAGATCTGAAGTCAAATAGTGTTGATATTTGCTTCATGGGAAAAAGTATATGTCCTACTTCAAAAACTATCCCTAAAGGACTTAGCTTTTAAAAAAATCTCATTGCAAAATCCCTCCTACGGTGGGCCAGCTGATACCCTGACAATCTGCATATCCATGAGAATGAAGGGTTGCTTCAAGCTTCTGAGATTGGAAGTGGCTTCTTTCATTGCAATCTTATGGCAAAAGCACAATGATGAAATCTTTTTGTACATTTTTGATCAACGCACCCAAAACCAAATTTAAATTTGTTTTGAAACTATAAAACAAATATTGAAACTTGTTTATTTTCTTTGGATACACCCAGTCACACACATAAACACAAGCGAAGAACTTACTTAAACATAGCAAAAAACTACTTTTAAAATATACCTCTCCCTATAGCACTTAATGCCTATTCCCATATTCCAAATTAGCATGCTATTGTAATCAAAAACAGAATGAAATTGTAAACCTTACAAAATATTCAAGATTCCATGAAACCAAAGAAAAATTTATCGTAAGACTGTCCATGTCATATGCAAAGCCAATAGCCAAAATAATCAGTCAAACCTGTCAACAATTGAAGGGAAGCATCAGTAAGTAGGATGACACATGTGTTTCTAAAAAGATAGATTCAAATGTCAAAAAATTAAAGGATGTCATTGCATAAATTGATAAAATTCATGAATAACTCTACAAAAATGCTTTTATAAGGTATTATACAAACAAGCCACAACGCCAAGTCCTCTTCAAGAGGCAGAGCGGAGCTGTCAGAGTGTAGGCTGGATTCCACCTGAAAGGGAAAAACATCTTTGCTGGATTTTGGGGTATATAGTTGTTATGTGTTATATCTAAACTGCCCTCAAAGGCTCCTGTGCTGCCAGGTGGGGCTGTTGTGAGTGAGGCCCTGAATGTGTGATACTGGACTGTGGATATGTGGTGCTGGCTTAGTCCCCCATGACAATGGCTGTAACTGAATGGATTTACCCAAAAGGGAAGGCTTCCACCCTTCCACCCACCCATTTCCCCCACCCCCCCCACCCCCACACACACATGTGGGTAGAACTAGCCAGTAGGTGTGCAGCCTGGTTGTAATAAAAGTAAAAGAAAAAAGAAGGGTGCTGCTATTGATTAAATATAAGAACAGTTGATATATTTTTTATAATTGTTTGTTTTTAAATATAAGCCTCCACTCCAGCCCTTTTCTTCTTAATCACATTTTGGTCAGCTTTTTTAAGTGAATTTACTTCAAAAATGCTTGTCGTTATTCCAGAATCAAATGTCCTCAGATAACACACAGTAAACAGGACAGTCTCTCCCACTTCTCAAAGAGCTTCCAATCAGTGAACCTACCTAAGTCATAGAAAGATTATAACAAGAGTAATTCTGCTATCTGCTGGCAAAACACATACACAACAGGAGCACAGAGACTATCAAAGAATGGGTCTAAATTTTTATTGCATTTCTTGAAAATCTGATTTTCTAATCTGACCTAAAAAAATCCTATTAAAGAATCATTGCCATTATGAATAAAGGGAAGAAACAGAAAGGATGGAATACGGCTGAATATCACATGCAAGTTCTTACTGAGGGCTTTGAATCCAATCTCAGAGAAAATTTAGGCCACTAAGACCTTCCATCATCAATAGAGAGTAATTCTCCAATTCAATTGTCACAAAGATAAACTGGTCAATTTGCCATCCTGATATAAATCCATCCTCTACTTTAGAATCATACAAAATGAACTGTCAAGCAAGAAGAGATCTTAAACATCATGTCGGCTGACATACTCATTTTACAGAAGAAAAAGCAATCCGGGTTTAAGTGACTTGTCTAAGAACACATGTCTTATTTGAGTTGAGTAAAGATCTAGAATCTGAGTCTCACAACTTGAAGGCCAACAGAATTCTTCCCTGAAAAATAACCATAGTTTCCAGGAACTTTCCACGAAAACCTACTAATTTCCACTAATTTCCGCTGTTGCCTCACAGGTTCCCCTCACGGAACCTGTTTCTTCCATCTGAGAAGCAATCGAATGGATGCATCAACAGGCAATTTGGTATGGTTTTCCAAACCTACACACAATAGAGCTTTCAAGCCCAAAGGTGGGCTCCAGCAGCACCTAGACAGTGGCTCATGGATGTCATTCCCCTCACCCCACAGCAAGGTGACCTTATACAGGACACCACCCACCAAATGTGTTTCAACGTGCGGTACCTGTACTAACAGAATAAACAGGCCACCCACCCCCAAGACCTTGTTAGAAATGCACATTTTGGGGGACTACTCTAGATTTTCTGGTGAAAAACTCTCAAAGTAGGGCCCCAGACAGTCCTCAGGTATAATAAGCCCTTCAGATGACTCTAGTCATTCTCAAGTTTATAAACCGCTCATGTATGCAACCAATATGTTTGCTGCCTTAGTTGGTTCTCAGGTGTCCCATCTGAGACATGGTTTCTCCTAACACAAGCGCCACCTGACCTGGCAAGTGCATCTTGTGCCCTAAGAGCTGAAGCAGCAGCACATAGCTTTTCTGACAGCAGCTGTTTCTCTTGTTGATGGAAGCACATTCCCACCTTTATTCCAGAGTTAGGGTGTTTTACTTGTATCTGTTTTGCTTAATTCCCTGAAGACTGAGTCTTCCCATCGGTGCAAACAAACGATGAGGAAAGAAACATGTCCTGAGAGCAAAGAGGCCAGGGAAGAGGCTTCTCCCTCTCTTCTTCCTTCACCTTCGCTTCCTCCTCCACCTGAGGCTCCATCTCAGCCTATCTGGCCACCACCATCTCTCCAGGTACCACTGGCTCTTTGCCTTCTGAGTGCCTTTACACAGCCTCATCCCTTCTCCTCCCCTGGCCATCTCCTCTCCTTTTCCTTCACTTTTTACTTGCCTTGACCTTTACTTTTTGATAGTCAGTTTGATCTGCTTTCATTCAGCTTCAGAAAAATCAAGTAATCACACCTTCTAGCAAGGTCCATCTGCCATGAAAGAGAAAAAAATCTAAGGTCTAAGGTTAAGCAGTTTACTTACTGCTACACTGTCCTTCCAGTTAAATAAATACAATTACTCTTTTTTCTGTGACACAGATTTCTTGCTTGAATCCAGCAGATTGTCCCTCAAAATTATGTCAGAGCTTGATTCTGTCATTATGGAATTGTTCGGCCTGGTTTAGGTTCACCACAAATTTCCTGAGCCTGCCTTTTATATTTTTCAGCCAGTCTTTGTGGAGAATAGCTAGAATTTTATTAGAATTGGCCTACCTAAGCACTTCCCATAATCATGATCAAAATACTGCTTCTGAGGTTCAATCCCAATAACATCCAGGTCGTCTTTCAACATCTTCACAAAGATTTTTTTTTTTTTTTTTTTTTTTTCATGTATATAGTACAGGGTCTACAGAGTCTCACTATGTAGATCAGTCTCGGAGTGATCCTCCTATTTTCAGCTTCCCAAGTGCTGGGATTACAGGCACAGGCCACCACACCCAGTCTCAGTCACCATCTCAGCACACCCTAGGGGCAGAGCCGGCATGGCATACCGGGAATCCAACTGGTCTCTGCATCTGTCTAAGCAGGCACTTTAAGCTTTAATCTGCTGAGCTATCTGGCCAGCCCTAAAGATTTCTTTTCTCAGTGCTATTTTATGCCATGCAGGAGGATATAGCAGTTTACAAAAACGAGATGGAGAAAGAAGGGAATCTGTTTACATGGAACTTTCATTCTAGAGGAAGAGGTGCTCAAATGATAAGATAAAAGAGGGACTGGGAGATAGCTCAGTAGAATAAGCGCTTGCCTGGCAAACGCAAAGCCCTGAGTTCACTCCCCAGTTCTGAAAGAACAAAAAAAGAAAGAAAAAAGAAACTGACATGTTATACAACAGTAAGTACCACCAAGAAAAGAAAATAGGCAGAGAGTGCAGGAAAGAATACAGTTTTAAATAGGACGCCAAGAAGGGAACAATTTAATATCTTTTTAAAATTTCTCATATATACTGTGGTCTTATAAGTCTTACTTTTTAGTGCTTGCTGTCTTTTTTTTTTTTTTTTTAATGTATTTGGTTGTTGTAAGGTCTCAGATTCATAATGATCCTCCTGCTTTCAAACTCCTCAGCACTGGAATTGCAGGCGTGTGCCACTATGCCCAGACTCTGTGGCCTGCTCAGCCTGCCCTGAAGGCAAGGCTGGTGTGCATGTGGTGCCGGGGATCAAACCACAGTACCTATGCTTGCCTAAGTAGGCACTTTAGTCAGCTGAGCTATCTTGCTGGCCCCCAGTGTTTGCTGATTTTAAGGATCACTAAACATATTTTACTTTTAAATCACTTAAAAACGTGTTTACCTATATATTCTAGAATCTTCTACAAGTTAATATCGAGCTTATAATTTCCTCTTTTCCCAACTTTTCCTTTTATTTTCTCAGAATTGGTAATTTCAGAGATAGCAATAAGGAAACACAACTGCTGCTGTATACTGCTGGTAGATAGAATTGTAGTATCCCATCTGCACAACTATTTGTTTCCCAACACAGAAAAGCACCATGAAAGTTACCATTTAAGAAACTTGTTTTGCCCTTCTGTGCCCTTATCTACTGAAAGAAAAATATCAGTGTTTATTATTATTATTATAGCCAGCTTCACAATCTACCAAGAACTCAGCAATAAAATGTGAAATGGCTACATGGGTAGCCAAGAAAATTTGTGGAAGAAAAAACAGGATGAACCTTTAAAACATCTTTTGCGGAGAACGATAGTCACCTTTTTGTCCCAGCTTGAACTAGTAAAGACATAATTTATTTATCCAGAGCACCTCTAGTCAGATAGTATCTGCATTGTCCGGGGATAACTTTTTTATGACGTTTTATTGCTTGATTCACACAGGAACAATGAGTTCAAGTAATTCGGCCAAGGTCACATGCCAAGAGTTTCTGGTTTTGTCTATTTTAAAACTGGAGAACCTTAAGGGCTTCCTTTTCTTATTACGCTTACCAGCATCTATTGTCTCTATTGACAATTCTCTGCTCACGTTTGCAGAAAGAAACACTTTAACTGAAATCTTTAACTGCCTTAACTGTTTTGGTCACTATAGTTCTTCCAAATTTGGCTGTTCTACAAATTGCTTGACACTCAGTAAAATAAATTTTATAAAATATCCAGGAAATAGGATATATATTTTTTTTTTAAAAGAAAAAGGAAATATTGTGAAGATACTAATGGAAACAAACAACCAATCAATGAAACAAATTTTATACAAAATTAACTATATTTGAATCAGGTTTCCCATTTTTCATTTTCCCATACGAAAAAATGTGATCACTTACTTAGCATGATGGAAGACCTCTAGCGATGGCTCAGTAAACTGAGCTATGCTTTCCTCCAAAAAGCTACACTGCTGAGTGCCTGGGCTGCTGCTTAGCACTCAGATCACCCTGGCTGTCTGTGCATGGAAAAGTTTGTATTTTGCTTTCTTTCTGTTTAGCAATTTTATGATTGCTTCTGATTCCTAGTTGTCTTACTATTCCACATTAGAATGTTCCTTCTAGAACTGTTTCTTCATCTCTGAATTTTCTCCTTTATTTTTTCCTCACCAAAATTCTCCTTTTTGTATCAAACACTATTTCCTAGTATAAAAACTTTATAGGATAATTGTCAAACATCTAGAAAATAAAGACAAGTAAGGGGCCAGCTGAATAGCTCAGCAGAGCCAGGGGTTCCGATCCCTGGGCCTGCAATGCCAGCCCCACCCCCGGGGCAAGCCAAGATGGCAACTGAGACAGGGTATGGTGGTGCATACCTGTAATCCCAGCTCTTAGGATGCTGTAACAAGGCGGATCACTATGAGTCTGATCTAGCAGTGAGACCTGAACAGCCTGTAGACTCTTGACTAAACACACACACACACACACACACACACACACACACACACACACACGTAAATAAAGAAAATGTGAGTTATTTCTATTTCTAATAACCAAAGACAATCTGGATGACAGTTCGTGTCTGTCTTTTCTTTTCTTCTACATCTTTTTTTCTACAAGTATGGATTAGACTTTTTTAATTATATCAATAGCTTAACTATTAAAGTATAAAATATGTACACAAAAGTGCATAAATCAATGATGTCTTCAGGAAATGAGCACTCTTGATGTGATTTGAAGGGAATGCTACATCAGGGCCTCACCTGTGTGGCAGTGTTGTGGCTCTGCTCTGAAACCCGACTGCCTAAAATTGAGTCCTGCCTACAATTTCCTACTCATGTGACTCAGGATCCGTCATTTAACCTTCCTCGTTCTCTGTTATGTCATCTGTTAATAGACTCCCATCATGAATATTAAGTGAGTTAATGTAAATAATTTACTTAGAACAATGTGAGCTACACAGCACACAGCAAATAAGCTAGTTTATTGTTATACAATATCTGGAGAACTTTTTCTCTCACAGTAGCCAAACTTTCCCTCATACACTTTTTTTCCTTTAGGAATTTGGTTAACTCCCTTGAAATCTTCTCTGATTTCCTCACATGAATTAGCTAGAAGAGAAAGCAATCCACATTCTCACACTAAGCTTCAGGTTCCCATCTGAGACGAAATCCCTCACCTGATACCGTCTTTAACCTATTTTGCGAGCATAAGCCCTTTTGCTCCCTTCTGTAAACACTCCTGAATCAAGCTATTCACTCTCCTTTAAATGCATTTTGCTTTTTAAAATTTTTCCCCCTTGGGCTTATTACCCCCCAGCACCCAATGCTTTCCCTTCATGCTTTCAAAATTCCTCACCTTTCTCCAGGTAGAGTTCTCCCACCTCTGAAAAATATCACCCCCAACTGGTGGCTCACAAAATACTTTCGCGTGTCTTTCATTCTGCAGAGCAATCTGGGGTAAAGCTGTGAGTACTGTCCCCAATTCACCATCATTACCTGTCATGAAATACATTCCCATCCTGCCTACAATGAAAGCTCCTGTAACCAAAGATCGTACATATGCTTCTTTTAGTTTTCTATTCTGAGGGCCATATGGATTCTGTGGAACTCATCTATTACCAAATTATTAGTAGTAAAAATGAGAAACTTGAATACCTCCTATGTGTCTCTGAGCTAAACCTGTAGCATTATCATTTACTTTTTTCGCTGTCTATTGAACACCTTCTATGTGCCAACTAGTGTGCAATTTAGCATGTGCAAGGGGCCTCCCTGCTTGTCATCTAATTTCAGGTTATGTAAAAGAACACTGGATGACAACCAGAAAAGACCCAGGTGCAACCTCTGCTGACATGAGTAGTCACTGTGTGCACTTCTGCTTCTCAGTTTCCTCATCTGCTCTGAAGAAATATAATCTGATTCAACCAGCTCATATGGCTATTATTAATCTTTTTTTTTTTTTTTTTTTTGGTGGTGGTGGTACCAGGGATTGAACTCAGGACCTTGCACTTGCCAGGCAAGCACTTATTCCACTGAGCTGTCACCTCAGCCTTTATGTTTTTAAACATTTACTTATTTATTTATTATTTTTATTTTAGTACAGGGTCTCACTACATAGATCCAACTCATAGTGATCCTATATTTAGCCTCCCAAGTGCTGAGATTACAGGTGTGCACCACCACTCCCAGTCTCTCACATGGTTACTATGAGGAAAATGACAAAGTGCAAGCACTTTGTGTTTTATAAAAATATGACAGTACCAAGGTTACGCAATTGTGAAGGCATGCACTCTGCCCTGGTGGTCCTACAGTCCAACTGAGAGGAGACACAACCCTAAGAAGACAAGTGATGACATAAAACAGCCCACACTAAATGGCAGAAGGTGCAGGCATCGAATAATTTAGAACATGAAAAGGTAGTGTTGTACTTTTAAATTCACAATTTAAAAGTATATATAAATGTTTAAACTGGGAAAATATTAATCTTCTTGTGGGGATTAGTTTTCAACAAGAAGCTCAATTACTTAATTTGGGTTCAAAACTGCTTCGAAAGCCCCGTATTATTGTAGGAGTCCTTTATCTGAGTTTAGTTCATTCTCCTACACCTGTTCCGATGAATTGCAGGAGTTATTGCCCCCGACTTCAGAGGTAGAAAGAATAGGAGAAAATGTAAGGAAGCTGCTCTTTGATCTCCATGTACATCAATTATAGGTAATAAATCCCCCCACAGTCGGAGCTGAGACAGAATCTCAAAAGCACATGGACCTTTCCTATTAGAAAATATAAACCAAATAGTGACTATTTGCTGTTTAGATTTATTTTGTGAGTAATGTAACTGCAAAAAACAACCTAGCACTGAAGGATGTATCATTTTTAATCTCAGCACTTTTAGCTACTGCCAACACCAGATAGAGTATCTTCTTGCAATAATTCAAGGATTTCTCTATTAGTTTCTCTAAGCCCTTAAAGCAAATGAAGCTCTTATGATATAAAACACCTTTCTTTCTCTATTTTTTTCTCAGCTTTCAAGCTTAAATGCATTTCAGGGTAGAATTTTAAATGAACTAGATAAATGAAATTCTATCTAACTGTATTAATTTTTGACACTCTTTTTATGATTCTTTTAAAAAGAACATAGAAACGAATTGCTGCTCTGGCTGCTGTATGGTCATGATGAATAGTAGGCTACAAATAATGTTTTTTTTTTTTCAAACTTTCGAAAGACCAATTTAGATTTTTAATCTCAGAGGGGGGTTTACAAACACCTTAAACTGATCATTGTCAAAGCAGCTGGGAGCGAGGTTTCTTAAACAAAGAAACACATTTTCATATCCAAAAAAGCACTTTCAGACTTTTTTTCCCCATTGTGTAGCTTTTTGTCCCCGCCACTGCATCTACGCATAGTTTCGGCTCTGACCTTGAAGGGCTAGCTTTCTCGAAGCTTCCTTCTGGATCACAGATGACCTTCAGCTGGTGTCATTGAGCCCTGACCCGCCTCAGTGATCTGCCCACGCAGAATACATATGCTGAGCAGTGCGGGTGTGTGCAGCAGGGGTAAGTGAATTATTTACAAAAATTTGAGTTGACACCTTTTATCAAATGTGGAAAGATGAAGACAAAACAGCTGCTATTGCTGTCGTAAGCAATCTGCCGGTGATTGAATAAAAGTGTCAAGAAAATGGCTGCTTGATGGCCTTTTGTTCTCCCTCATCCGGCTTGATGTTAGTTTGAGCTGTCAGTTAGGAATCACGGCGGTGTGATTTATCAATAGACTGAGTGACCTTCTATTTTAGCTCGTGATAGAACTAGAAGACAGCACCCTCTACTGCGAATATATAGCACTTCCCTCTGTGGGCCATTAGTCCCAGCGCTTGGTTTGCGTGTGCCAAAAGCTCCTCACCCTTGGGATAATTATGGCTTTTTAAATTTTGTCCTGTTTCAATTGCCTCCGTACACTTATTAAAAATTAGTACAAATCCAAAGAAGCAACTTCAAGTCTATTTCTATACCTTCCAGCAAACTAATTTAGAGACTCAGTATTTGAGATAAAATGCTTCCTCCTTGTTAATTAAACTGCAGAATAAGGGAACATTATCTCAGATAGCAAACTGAATCTTTAAACAGTGTTTGGATTATATTGATATGAATAACCCAGCTCCACTAACTCAAATTATTTTATAGTCTCTATAGAAGAAGGATTTGGGCTTACTTTTCTGCCATAATACTGTGGTCTCCCCTGGGGAAGATATTATTATCAATCAAGTTGTTGTAGATTCCGACAGATATTAAGCCACGCTGACCAGACCTTCCAAATGAACGTTCCACTACCTTGCTGTAGCATGTGCATTGTTTATAGTAAGCCTTTCTGTTTTAATAGGTATTTACTTGATCCAAAGCCACACATAATGAGAGTAAGTTTTAAGAAAAATTATATCCTGGCTGCTATTGAAAGGAAATATTAAACATATTTAAAAGAATCAAAGTAGCCTGATCCAATTTTTTAATACCTCATGATTGTTTAGTGTTCAGATCTAATTTGCCATAATTTAGGGAAAATTTTTCTTCTTTTAAAAACTGTTTTATACATCTATAGATACATCTATCTTTCCTTTAAGGCATTTCATAGTATACTTTCATTTAATTTCTCATCTTGTATTTATAAAGGAGAAATCATTGTGTAAGCAGAATTTTATTAACTTACCAAAGATTCAATTCCTTGAAGACATGTTTTGGGATCATAACTTTCTTCTATTTCTTAGATGTAGTTGCCATTGCACTGTAGATGAAGGCAGATCAGGTTAGGAATATGTAAAAATATGTGCTTTACTAATTCACAAAATCTCCACCTTCCTGAGTGCCCTTTCCATCCCTTATTTAACTCAAGCAACTACACAGCTGCTTCATTATCACTTAAATTCACAAAAGCACAACACCCTGCTCTGGACTTGAAGTTCAGATCTCAATTCTTAGCCTGAGCTTCAGCTTTTTCTTCCTCTTCTTCCTGTGTATGAGCATACACACCATGCCTTGTTCATAAAAGCTCTGCAGCAAAGTTGAATAATATGTAAATTTTATGTTGTAATGAATTAGGTCCTAAGATCTTTAAAGGTCAGACACCTGGTATAATACATCACATTTTTTAATATCAACTACAAAATAACTGTAATAAATTTTTCCAACACCACATCCTCACACACTGTTACCCACAAGGAAGCACCAAAGGAAATGTGTCATTTGTCAAAACATACAGAAAAACTGGCATGTGTACAAGTCACTTTAAAAGTGATGCTCAGATTAGAAATAGGTTTCCAAATGATATTTTGTGGTTAAACAAAGAAAAAATACATTAGTGCCCGACTGAAACCATCTTCTGATATGCTTTTTAAAAGGGGCAAAAGCAACTAACACCCCAAGATATATGACAAAATGGTTTTAATTAGTCACAGAATAATGTAGAATTTAAAAATAAAGAACCCTATTTGATTTTCTTTAAGGAAAAACTCAACAGGCATGGAAATTCAGCTCTCTAGGGATGAGTGAGTGTGATGTTACAAAAAGGTACAGCTGTCTGAGTTACAGACACTTGATAGTTGCTAGTATTTCTTTTATAATGCTACTTGCAAGCTTCACTTCCGTGTTTCTACCATAGGAACAAGCCTGTTAGCAAGAGAAGAAAAAAATTCACTCACAAATAAAACAGGCGATAGGAATTTTTGCTTCAAAAATGAAAATCTACAGCAATACAAGTTCTCACTATGATATACCACGTGTACCTATTTCTTAGTGATATATTTTGTTAGCTTAGGACACAGGTGAAATGGGCACATAAGCAGAAACATCCGTTGCTAGAATTCTAGTGTGAATTCCTATACATCTCTGTTATGTTATTTCTACTGCCATTGAAGGTTGAGTCTTTAAAAATATACATTATAAATAGTTATTTTATATATAATGTTTTGGTTTGGAAATGAATGTTCAGATATGAATTGAAATTCAATTTGAGAAATGATTTAATTTAGTAGTTTACCATTTGTATTTTAAATTTGAATTGCTCAGGAAAAGGCTAATAATTTAAACTCAGTTTCACTTTTTCCAATGTACTCAGTGGTGATTTTCTTAGCACATACATATGGCATCAGTCGGTAGTCACAAAGGAAAGTGGGATTATTGTCCAGATCATTAGGAGACACCCCATGAGCAGACCAATTGAGGCCAGTATACCTTTTGTATTTGAAAGTCCTGGAAAATTACCAAAATCTCACCATATAATACATATACATAAAGTCAGCCAATACATTCATAGACCTTTATAGCCAGGGTTAAAATGTGTTTTCTAAGCTGAAAACAATATGTTGGCATGAAGTTCTCCTCTAACAAGCAGCTGGACACCTGTGTTCTTAAATCCAATGAACCTAGTGTAGAAACTATTAGACAAACTGAAGGAAATAAAGAGATTGCAAATTTTTCAGTGTTTTAATTAATTTGCTCAAAATGGCCAAGGGACAGAGAAGCAATTTAAAGAAAGAGTGAGTATAGCAGTCAAAAGAAAGAAACTTTAAGTAAGTTGACCCCCCCAAGAAAAAAAGTTTTAAATCTCAACATATAATGACATGAACATACTCACAGCATACTCAGAACTCCACCAGTGGAGACATTCATTTCTTCAACCTTCTGGTAGAAGGGTGGAAGGAGAAATCTGGTAAATGATTTGGATATGTGACCCATTCATTCTTTCAGCAAGGGACACTGAGTGCCTCACTGGTGCCTCTCACTGGACAGAGAGTCCTCCTCGCATGAGCATTGGCTACCTTTTGCCTGCCTATCTCAGCTCCCAGGCTTCTGCGAGGACTCATGCTGGTGCTCATCATTCATGCTGGAAAATCAAACAGAAACCAGGACACAGTATGCATGCCAAGTTATTCTTCATCAAGAAGACTAACAAAGCACCAGCATGTATATGGGGGGGAATGATCAATGTCACTAATCACTAATCATCAGAGAAATGCACATGAAAACCACAATGAACTATCACCTCACTTCAGTGAGAATGGCTGTTATCAAAAAGAAAAATGATACCAGTGCTGGCAAGGGTAGGCAGGAAGGAGCCTCCTGGTGCACTATTGGTGAGAATGGAATTTATTACAGCCATTCTGGAACAGTACAGAGGCTTTGCAAAAAATTAAAAATAAATCTATTGTATGATCTGGCAATATTGGTTATACATCCAGAGAAAGTAAAATTGGTATGTCAAAGCAATATCTGCACTGCTGTGTTCACTGCAGCACTATTCCCAATAGACAACATGAGAAATATCAACCTACATGTCCACCAACAAACGAATGGGTAAAGAAAATGTGGGGCATAGACAATGGAGTACTACTTGGCCATGAAAAGGATGAAATCCCATGATTTGTGGCAATTTGAATGAACCTGAAAGGGCATTATGGAAAGTGAAATAAACCAGACACAGACAGATAAATACCACACAATCTCACTCATTTGTGGCATCTGAGAAAAAGTTCATTCCATGAAAGTTGAGACTGGGTAGAAGCTGGGAAGATTACAGAATAGAAGGGATGGAGAGAGCTTGGTCAACAAGCACAAAAATATTGTTCCATAGGATTATCAAGTTCTGGCATTCTACTGCAAATGTAGTGTGACTGTAGTTAACTCTTAGATTGTGTACTTCAAAGTTACTAACAGAAAGGATTTTGCAGGTTCTCATAACAAAGAAATGATAAATGTTTATGGTGATAGATACTCTTAATACCCTAATTTGATTACTATACAACCTATGCATGTATGAAGGCATCATACTTTTCCCCATAACTATGTACAATCATAGCTAATCAATTAAAAATAAAATTTAATTATGTATGTATAAGTAAAGTAAGGGTATTTGCTAGTTTTTGTAATAGAATATTCAATAAGAATTCAAGACTGCAAGTGTGTATTTATAGCAATTTTGAAAATTTTGAAATAGAACACACACAGAAGAACAGAAGAAAACTCCACTGATGTGCCCACAATAGCTACAGAGCTGGGCTCAGCCCAGTGGCCCAAAGCACCAGATCTAACCGAGGCCTGCTTTGGTACACAAAGTTTTATGGAAAGACGGCCAGGGCCATTCATGTAGCTTCTTTAAGGTTATAAGAGGGTACAGTAATTGCAATGGAGAATGCAGGGCTCATAACACCTAAAATATTTACTGCTGGCTAAGCATGATAACCCAAGCACTCAAGAGGCTAAGGCAGGAGGGTCATCAT
This sequence comes from Capromys pilorides, assembly GCA_004027915.1. Taxonomy (NCBI): domain Eukaryota; kingdom Metazoa; phylum Chordata; class Mammalia; order Rodentia; family Capromyidae; genus Capromys; species Capromys pilorides. Next base: position 20,425 of record PVKN010012584.1, read on the forward strand.
GGGTTCAAGACCAGCCTGGCTACCTGGTGGTTTATGATCAGTTTGAACCATATAGCAAGACCCTGTCTCAAAAACCCAAAATGTTTGTAACTTTCAGATCTATGGACTTGGAGTAAAGTTTTAATCTTCTGCTTATGCCTCTGTATTTCCATATTCTCTGCAGATAAAAATATGTGATGATTATAGTTAGAAAAAAAAAACAAAAATCATTTT
>PVKN010012585.1:0-20631 GCA_004027915.1 Capromys pilorides
CAATATTCTGGCCTCTAAGTTGGACATGTGATTTGATTTGAACTTTGGAATATTGTTTTGAAATATTTTATTTAATTGTTAATTAATTAGTATTTAATTAATTTTCTGAATAGTTTAATTATAATTTTTGTTTTATGATTCATACCGTATCTTTGACTTACAATCTACTTATAAGACATGGTATGATATTTTCTCCTAGTATTAGAAACTTTAAAAAGAAAAAAATGTGTATATATATATATATATATATATATATATATATATGTACACACAAGAGAGCTAGGATAGATATACAGTTACTTTCTCTTAGTTCATTGAGAATAAAAGTTTGTACTAATATTGTTTAGACAAAATATCAGCTCTGCATCTTGTCCTCTGAATAACTACTATGAAGATAACCGTATGCACTGTATTAATTATCATAACCATCCTACTAACTTGTTTTGAACTGTTTTGTTGCTATTTTATCTTTTTTCTCATTAAAATTAATTAAAAAATAGAAAGTTGGGGGCTGGAGCGTGAGCCCAGATGTCCAGGTGATGTCCAGCCTGGAGGCTGTCAACGAGCAATCCTGAGCAGGTGGGCTTCAGTTTTCCTTTGTTGAAGCAGGGATCAGACCTTCCCCGCACCCTGCATCGTCACCGGATGTAACATTTGCTTGTCATAGAATGAAGGTGAGCGTGCCTTCTATCACTGTCAGGTTTCTTGTTACTGTTATGTTTTGTGTCTGTACGTCACCCAAAGCCTCACACAGTCATAAGGGCTGAGCTTATAGGAGGTGGCTGAATCTAGAGTTAGTGATTGCTCCATTGTCTACTCCTGGCATTGGTAGTGTGAGTGCTGCACCCACCCTGGGGTGGGCCATCTGCATCCAGTACAAGAGAGATAAAGAGGCTGGCCCTTCCCTTTTTCTCCTCTCCTTTTGCTATTGTTTTTTCTCTGTTCCACTACCATTCACTGTTGCCCCATACCATATGCCACCCTGCCTTGAAGCCAGCTGAATATGGACTGAAACTGCCACAAACTGTGAGCTAAATAAACCTTTCCATCCTTCATTTTGGGGATCAAGTATGTTGTCCAAGTGATGAGAAAAATGCACCTAGACAATGAAGAAGCTAAATCCCCAAGAAGTTACATTCTTATTTTCTCTCATGTTTATTTTGCTCCCGGATAGATAAGATGACCTATTGTAAATGACTCTGAAGTGGAGTGGATTTTATAAATCTGAAGGCAGCAAGGGCTTATAAACACCTGACCAGATTCTAATATCTAAAGCTTTAATTTGATAATGAACTACTGCATGCCTCTCAGCAGGGTGCCACACACCTAGAATCCTAGAACTCTGGGAAGTTGAGGGAAGAGGACCACAAGTTCTAGACACATTTGAGTAAATCAGCAATTAACAAGATCCTACCTCAACATAAAAATTAAAAAGAGGATGTAGCTCAATGGCAAAGGCCCTGAGCTGTTCCCAATAAAGGAGACACACACACACACACACACACACACACACACACACACACACACACACACATATTCTGAAAAATACCTGAAATATGTCAGTAAAATGTGCAAGAAAAAAGTTCTTTTGAGTTTCAGAATTTACTTCAAACATTGAAGGAAATGTAGAAGATCTTTCAAATGTTTTGAAGAGGCCTCTGAGAGCTCCAGTACCACTGTTTTCTCTTCCTCTAGAATAAATGTAAGATGAACAGCCTACTCCTCAAAACAGGAAAACAAGAACTCAGCCCCTCTCAGCACGAGACTAGGTGTAAGAAGTGAAATCTCAACATCTATGAAAGGTCCCTTTGATTTAGTTATCATGCTTGCTTTCTTACTTGCTTATTTGCTTGATTTTTTAAATATATTTCATTTTTTAGGATTTATTTTTTAGAAGTTTTGACTTCATGGCAAAATTAGTGGGAAGGTGGAAAGTTTCCAGATCCCCTGCTTATACACGTAAAGAGCCTCTCCAGTTATCAACGAAGGTTGGCATTTGGTGTAGGACATTCTACAGGTGTGAGCAAATATCAGACACAGTATACAATGATATCAACACTGCAGTGTCATGTAGAACAGCTCATGTCCCTAAAATTCCTCTGTTTTATTTCTCTTTCTCTCCTCACTAACATTGGCTTCGGTAATCTTAATAGTTTTTCCTTTGCATCCCTTTTAGATTTTCAGAAAAGTTATTCAAAAATAGAGACAGCTGTTGTCCCTCAATCAAGTATTCCCACATGGGCATCTCCCCTGCCCTCAGCTATGGGAGGCCAAAGCAGGAAGGATCACTGAGCAAAAGGAAGTTAAGAAGAGTCAGGGGGAGGATGAGGAGAGCTCACTACCCTCCTGCCTCGGCCTCTAATGAGTATGCAGATTTTCAAGGACAAAATTGATACACACACACACACACACACACACACACCTGGGAGAACAAAGGTTAACCACTGAGGACCATGGTGAGCCTTTATTGTCTGGAGATGATGCTAGAGAGATTTACTACCTAAATTTTATCTGCCAGTTGTTTTAGATTGCTCCCAAATTGTGGCTGTCGAAGTTCCAAGACCTTTCCTTTGAGTTTGTCATTTTAGTGAGTTTGTCACTATTCTCTGTTGTAGGCATAGTACAAGTTGTATTTGAATGTCACTTCTTTAAAAACTATTCACCCACCAGGTGTCTCCCAAATGTGTAGGAAATATGTACCTTAATAGGCTATTTGTTTTTCTCTTGTTAATCTGTCCCACAATATAGCAGAAAGTAAGAGAGCTTCTGCTAAATAGATTTTCGTTACTATAGCAAATACCTAGGCTAATCAATTTATCAAGAAAAAAGGTTTGTTTTGATTCACAGTGCTGCTGGTTGCAGCATACGACTATTGCCTTGGCTTCCTCATGACCAGTGGGGAAGACCCACGTCATGGAGGGAGGAAGACAGATGGGCTAAGGGTGCCCCACGCTGCCCTTAAGAGCCCTGCCCCAGTTGCCTGAAGCCCCTCCACGAAGTTCTTGGGGCCATGCCTATGACACACCAACCTTTGGGAGACTCTCATCTAAGCCATAACTAACTAAACCAAAGTTAGTTAACTAACTAAGCCAACTATACAAAGTTAGCCATAGCTAACTCTAACTAAAGAAAACCTACATGGCTATCATTTTCCATGAATTTTACTTATTAAAACCAAGACCTGACATCGGTACATTATTATTAAACTCTAGATTTTTTATTTCATCTTGTTTTTCATAAATACCCTTTATCTATCCCAGAATCTACTTGAGGGTACCATGTGGCATTTAGGCATCATGTTTATCCAGGCTCTTCTAATTTATAACAGTTTAGTTTGTTTTCTTATTATTTCAGCCATACAAGTGTGACAGAAATGGCTCATACCATCATGCAAGAGCTTATTGTTAAATTTTCAGGAATTTTGCAAGCCTGTTGACATCATGCTGCTAGCCTGAAAACAACGGCAGGAGTATTTCCACCACAGGTGTTGAAGAGCGCCGTTTGTCAGGATTTTCTCCTGCCACAGAGAGCTGGCTGTGAAGAGGTGCGGCACACCTCTGAAACACACGTATCCCAGGCATGAAATACCAAAGAAGGCAAAGGAAGGCAGTGGTGAGACAGCTGCAGGGCTGTTCATTCCTTTTTCTGATTGAATATTTTAGAAACCAAGCATCCTGTTTCCCTGCTCTGCCTCCTCACTCCTGGACCAGACACTGCGCCACTGTAGATGAAGCGGTTCAACTGCTGTCACGCAATCGCTTGGCTGTTTGCCCCACCGATGTGTAAAACATACCAGCCTCAGAGTCCTGACTCTTGCATCTCTCAATTGAGAATACTTATTTGTTTATTTATTTGTTTATTTATTTATTTGGCAGAGGGTCTCCATGTGCAGCTCCAACTCCTAGTGATCCTCCTGTCTCAGACTCCTCAGAGCTGTGTTTACAGGCGTTGGCTGCTATGCCTAGTCTCGGTGGCTGCCACAGTGTACCAGGGATTCGGGGGCCGGCACAGCATGTGGTATGGGGATCGAACCCGTGTCCTTGCACTTGCCAGGCAGGTGCTTAGACTGCAAAGCTGTCTCCCCAGCCCTCTAAGTTGAGAAATTTTTGATACTTCCATTTGTTGAAACCGTTTTAACCACAAGCATGAAGCTTTAGGATCAAGCCAGTAATTATTACCTATGGCAATAGCTATGCCCATTCTTCATGTCAAAGCTCTCCCTTCTTCGTAAATGCAAACGCAACCATGATACAGAGAGAGCTTCTCATATCGCTGGGGAGAAAGCCAAAGATATGAAACCAGGAGATGAGAGATACATACTACCCCCCTCCCCCACTCTACACCAACGACAGAGAAGGGCAAGGTGACTGAACTCACACCTTTCAGAATGTAACTAAATGTCTCATCCCTAAGGGTGGATAAGACAAACTGGAGTCTCCCATTAAGGATTTTGTTGTCCTCCAAAATGTTGACATACAGAGAGCCGGTGGAGTTCTCTGGGCTTTGAAAGCCCTACTCATGCAAAACCAAGTGTTTTATCTTTTGTCTTGTCTTCTAGGTGGAAGCAGGAACTGCTCAGATTAACGATTTGAAGTTTACTGTAACGGGAATTGAAGGAAGAAGAAAACCCCTCTCTTGGCCAAGCTGTCTCTGAGGTTTTCCACTCTCATCCAAAGCCTCAATATTAGGATTTTACCAGAAGAGAGGTAACTCCAACAAGTAAGTCCCTAAAATTGAACTTACAAAATTTTGAGAATGAATGGCTGATGTCACAAAAAAGAGTCAAATAACCAATGTTGCTTCCCCGGGAGAGTTAACCTGGCTCCTCTGCAAAATCTTCAGGCAGATGGTAATGGTAGCTATGTGCGGCGTGGTGGCCCTGGGATGAGGGAGATTTCTTCCACGGTGATTCTCCAACACGTCTCTAGTGGCATCCCTGTCACCAGGACCCACTGCAAACCGCTGAATGGAAACTTCTAGTAAGTTCCCATAGGGCAGGAGTGCACTGTTTTACAGGCTCACAGGGTGATTAGAGGAGATCCGTCCACAATTGGCAGCTGCTGGGCCACCAATCAAAATGACACGGTTCGGGAAAGGGTCACAGCGCCATCTACAGGTGATACTTGGTTTTGCAACCTGACACATTTGTCTGCAATCATTTGTCATTTGTCCAGTTAGACTGTTTAGTGTGTCTTTTGGAGTGTTTGAGGGATCCCTTCGGTAGAGACCATAACTTGTCAGACATATTATTAGCAATAATCGCGCCTCGAATAAATCTCATTGTTAAGATTCTGCCACTGCGTGAAGCTTCCAGACATTTTATTAAAAGTCTAAATCAGCTCAAAACCTCCGACTAAACACTGTCTAAATCTCCTCTCCTCCCCATACCCTCCTTGGCACTGCCCACTTCAGGCCGTATTGGTGCACCAAGAATTAGGCATGAATTTGGAACACAATCTGTTCTTTGCGTAGCCAGCTCCGGTTGCATAAATTGCCAGGAGTGAAGCAATCACACCTGAAACACAAACCTTCTCTCCTGTCCTCATTTTAGGGAGTTGTCCAACGGGAAAAGGCAGCCCCAGCTTACAGGTCCCTAACACTAAAGAGCCTTTCCTGTGATTGGTGACAGTGGGGGAGGGAGACACGCTGGGAGGAGCTGCGTGGGGGTCGCTCCGCGCTGTGGGTGTGTGCCTGGGGTGATGCCCCTGGTAAGTTTAAACTGAGGCTGATTTTGAAGGAGTTCATCCCCAACACCCCTATCAAGGAGGGAATGCGCAAAGGGGGTGCCCCAGTGTCCTTTGGGCGCTGCCAGGGTATTTCTCATTGCTGCCTTCTCAGAGTTGCCCATGTCTTGCATCCTTCCCAGGTAGAAAATATCACTGGGGCAGCCTGTCACGTATCCCTGAGGTGTATAGGGGCGCCTCAAGAAAGGAGGAGGCTAAGGGCAGCTCATGGAGTTGTCCCCTGTGTTTCCGGGACAGCTGGTGTCTCCCCCGAGGACTCCCCACGAGTGCCCACTCCCCTCGGTCAGCAGCACCGGGTAGGCCTTCAGCCTTCACGACACCTCAGCCAGGCAGCAGCAGGAGCAGGGCAGCTGGCTTTCCCCCTGCAGGAGCCTCTGATTTCTCCTGCCTCCATCGTAACCGTTGCAAACCTAAATATTCATTTTTCCAACCGCCCTTTCACCTTGCTGAAGCCACATGCCAATATTCTGGAGTTTTCTAGAGTTGAAGGGGGCCGCTGGAAAATGCTTCACCTTCCCAACTCCAGCCAGTCCTCTGCCGCCCCTCTCCGCTTCCTTCTACCATGAGCGCCATCCTGGTTGTTGAAGCCTTGGTCCCCATCCCACCACTGAGGAAAAGGCGAAGACCCGCACGAGCGCCACCCCTGGCGCTGCTGAGCCCCCAGCCCATTGCAAACTGCTTATGTGACAAAGCTCAATTCTCACTAGTTTCATCCACTGTTAACAGCTGTCAGCTTTTTGTACTGAGAAACATTTGCAAGCAAGGAGTGAACTCCTTATTTAGGAACAGAGTCTCTACCTCATAGGAATAGTGAAAGAATGACAGGAGGTCCGGTCTATAAATCGCTTTGAAGCTAGCTGATACTGCCTAACTGCTGGACTCCAGAGAACAGTTCATTGCCTCTCTTTTTAATTTCTGCCCCATGCATGTAGCATCCGTGTCTCAGCCACCAAGCGCACACACGGGCCCCCGTAGTTCCTTTCTCTCTTTGCTACTTCCTGTCACCAACTTCAGAATCAGTAAGTGACACAGCAGAATGAGTAAGCGCCAAGGACATGGGCTCAGGGCTGGCCCCAGTCGGCAACGTGACCTTAGGCAAGCTGGGTAAGCATTTCAGAGCCCCGGCTTTCTCAGTGGTCCGGCAAAAAGAATACCGGGGCATCCGAGAAATCATTATAGGAAGGACTCGGCTGGGCATGCGCGTGCGTTCTCGTTTCACGTGTTGGTGCATAGCGCTGACCATTCTGGGTAGGGAGCTGATCCCTACAGGTTACATATCTCAGTTATTCAGTTCCCTTCCCTCTTTCCCTCCCTCGACCCTCCATCCATCTCTTTTTTAAAAAGAGAATAAAAATAGTAAAAAAAAAAAAAAACATAGAAACCATACAGAATTTCAATAAACAAAATGATAGATAGGGATTTAACAATGATCATTATATAGCATATTGTCTTCAAATTAGATTCACATATATAAACATAAAAAATGGGCCAAAAGTTATAAAAAATTAAAAAGGAGAAAAAAATTAAGCACTAAATGTCCCTTTCAGTAGACCAGCAAAATAAGCAGTACAATTATCCAAGCTGTCCTATGTAGATATGCAGATGTATAAATTTATAGATTTATAGATGTATTTCTTCCTTTCTTCTTTCTTTTGTCTTATCCCTCATTCCATTTGTTCCCTCCCTTTGAACAGATTCTTTCCCTTTCACAGTATCTATTGTACCTTTCAGATTTTATTTATTCTTTCAGGTTCTTATATTAGCAAGACAATAAGATGCTTACACATGCAGGTCTGATTTATTTCACTTATGAGTATGCTGTCTAATTGCATCAACATACCTGTAAAAGCCTCAAGTTTATCTTTTTATGGCTGAGTAATACTCCATTGTGTAGAAATACATCTTTTTTATCCATTCCTCCGTTGATGGGCATCTGGGCTATTTCCAAGATTTAATGATGACAAACTGTGCTGCTATAAACATGGATGCATATGTTTTGCTGTGACCTGATGTTTTCAATTCTTCTGGAAAGTACCCAGGAGGGGGATAGCTGGGTTGAATAAGGCCTGTACTCCTAGTTTCCTTAGGAATCTCCACACGGATTTCCATGGTGGTTGTACCAGTCTGCAACCTCACCAGCAGTGCAGAAGGGTTCTTTTTGCCCCACAAACCCTCCTGCATTTGTTATTGGCTGCCTCCATCTCTTGATCCTCTTCCCATTTAAGAAATCTCTATCTGGATACTTTCTATTGTTTATCTTTTGTCTTGATCTTTGTTGATGTTTTAGGTTTCGCATGTCAAAGAAACCAGGTGATAGTTAAACTTGGGTGTCTGAATCATTGCACGTAACACTGTGGTCTCCCAGTTCATTCATTCTCCTAGAAATTACTTACTTTTCTCATTCTTCACAGCAGAGCAGTGCTCCATTGTATGTAACCCATCTTTATCCATTCATCTGTTGGTGGACCTCCAGGCTGCTCCCAAAATTCAGCTGTTATGAGCTACATTGCTATAAACATGGGTGTGCATGGGTCGTGGTAATTTGAGGGCTTTAACCCTTTCAGGAAAAGGAACCTAGATGCACAATCTCTGGGTCAAGTAGAATTTCTTGCTTCACTTTTGGAGGAGTCACCATACTGATTTCCATCACGGTTGGACTAGTTTACATTCCCACCAACACTGTGGAAGTGTTCCTTTTCTCCTCTTGCCCTGCCAGCATTTATTATTATTCAATTTCTTGATAAAGATGTAGATACAAGCCCAAAAGCATCCAACTATTTGATCTTTGACAAAGGGGCCAAAAACACTAAGAGAAAGATAGCCTTTTTACTAAGTGATGTAGGAAAACTGGTTATCCACAATCAGAAGACTGAATCTAGACCCATAGTGCTCACCCTGTCCTAAACTAAAATCAAAATAGACCACATAACTAAATGTTAAAATAGAAACACCTAACTGGATGGTAGTAAAATAGGTGAAACTTTTATAATGACAAGTGTAGGCAAGGAGTTTCTGAACAGAACTCCAATGATAAGAAATAACATCATGAATGAATAAATGAGTTCATATGAAGTTTAAAACCTTCTGCATAGCAAAGCAAACAGTCAACAAAATGAAAAGAAACCACAGAATGGAAAATGATCTCTCGTACTATCTTTAAATATTAGCAGGTAGTCTGTAACCAATATCACTGTTCTCTATTTCAACTAAATTATGAGCAATGGCTTTTAAAACACACTAAGTCTTTCAGAATGTTTAATGTTTCTTCTATTATATCTTTTATCCTAACAAAACTGAGAGAAACTACTCAGGCTGCCTCAAAGCTCAGGAGAGCCTAAGGTCACCTGAGGACATGATGCCCACTTATCTAAAGCAGGCACCCAGTGGGACACAGCTGTGTAACCATGTCTTATCACAGGTACACACGCATGTGCTGATTACAGCACTATACAAGAATGGAAACGTGAGACAGCAACCGGCGTGAGAACCATACAATAAAGACACGAGTGGCGCTTGCAGTCGTGCACTCTGCTCTGCTCCATGCCGTCTGCTGCTGCTGCTGACGTCTGGCACACGTGTGTCCTTTAGCCTGAGGACTTCACCTGCGAAAGTCTCCCTTGGTCCTCGAGCAAGATGATAACGGATTTTCCTTTTGTTTTAATTTTTGGGAATGTAGCCTAGCATTTTTCATTGTCTAGCAACTGTCCTGAATTAAAAATATTTATGATTCTCCTTAATATTTTTGAAAACAAAAAGAAATCCTGTATTGATGGTCTTCAGGGTTCACACTTTAGCCAAAGAAGTAGCCTTTTTTAATTTAAGGCATACTGTTGTCATCATTACTCTGAATACTAATTCAACATGCCTATTATTAATAGATTGAAATTTTACGGGAAACATCAAGCTCACTGCTTATTGTATAAAAGCTTGCAATATTCAATACCATTATAATTCCAGTTCATCTTTATATACATCATGTCTTTATTTTAAAGAGAAAAAAGTTAAACAAATAATGAAACTGAGCCTCAAACTATGTTAATAGTGGGCTGGGGAGATAGCTTGGCAGTTCAAGCACCGGCCTGCGGGAAAGCACTAAGTCCAAAGTTCAATCCCTGGTACCACTGCGTTGGCCCCAGAACCCCAGGCACACAGTGCCAGCCTTGACACTGGGCGCAGTGGTACATGCCTATAATCCCAGAGTTGGGAAGGCTGACACAGGAAGATCACTACAAGTCCAAGCTGCGCAGTGAGACCCTGTACCAAATAAATAAATAATTTTAAAAAGTTAGAATATTTGATACAATGAATATTGTTCTCTTCATATTAGTTCATCAGAGTAATAGTCATGATATCTTGCCTAAACAATGTTATCACAAGTCTTGTATATCATTTTTGAGGTTTCAAAATTATTCTCATGTTTATTATCAAATTTGATAGGCAGCACACCTCTGTGAACAAACTTCTTGCACAAGCTTGGAAATGAGGATACAGAGGCACGCAGGACTTCTCCAAGACACAAATAGAAAAGATCCCAGCCGGTTCAGCCACCCACTCTGGAACTCAGTCCAGGAATATTTTACAGCCACCTTCTTCTCAGTACTACAGAGCATCCAACACTTGCAATGTCAAGAGGGAGCAGATTAGTTTGGATCGTGGTTTGGTTAATGGTTGGCTAAATCCAAAGCAGAACTAAGATGGAAAAAGACCTTGGTGGTTGAAAACTGTGCCCAATCCATCGCATCAAGGAAAGAGGGGGGATTCATGGACCAGGGACACCCATGCGCCCTTCCCATCACGTGCCCAGTGCCCGTCTCCAACCAAGGCCCCCCGTAGCACATTTATCTGTGGACCTCACCATACAAGAATCTACTGATGGGTAGAGCACACCCATAGTCCAGTCACATTCCACACAGGACACACCAGCGGCATTTGAGGACTCAGTCATTACACACCTGCAGACGCCAAAGAATGCAGGGAATTGGGTGACAGGTTTGAGCAAAACGTACTCACTGAAACAAATAGGCCTGGGCACTGAAGTCCACTGATGCCCACAGACATTTCACAAGAACTGACTGGTGCCTAGTAGGTTCCCTTCATTAGGCTCATGTGAGGACATGGTGGTGATCAGACAGATGTGGCCACTACGTCCAAGAAACTCACTCTTCAGAGAAGAAGAGGAGTCAAATTCAGGTCTTCCCTGCAGGACTCAGGATGTCAGAGGTCAACAAGCCCACACTGGTGTGGGTATCCCCAGAGGGAGGAGGAGATGCCTGAGTAGAGTTCTGCCTGGAAAAACTGTGCTCCTAGCTCAAGAGTCAGGGCTCTATCCTGAGTGTAACAGGGGACCCAGGACGGAGGAATGGCTGCCGGGAAGTCAACACTGCGCGAAGAGTCCCACTGCCACAGCCCCAGCACTTGCTGTGTGGTGTCAGCCTGATGGGTTGAATGAGGCAGAGACAGTGAATGAACTTTGTTTACAAACTTGTGCCCCAAAGTCAACTTTTCTTTTCACTCTTCTCATTTACAACAAAAGTGCCCCCACAGTGCATTATGATTATCCAGAGAAGAAAAAGAGAAGGGTGGGAGAGGGAGAGAGAGGAAGAGCAGGGAAGATGGGACCAGGAAGGAGGGAGGCTAGGTGAGGTGATTTATTGCAATTATTTCACATGATTGTGAAAGCTCAGAAGTCTCAAAATCTGCAGGTACCAACGCGTACACACAGGAGAACTGGTGGCGCAGCTCCACTGTGCAGGCATACAGCCTTGAGACCCACGATGTCAAAGATTAGTTCAAAAGCAAGAAATAAATCAGAGCAACAGCTGGGCTCAGGGCAGCTCGGGCAGGAGGAGTCACCTCCTACTGGAGAGAATGAAGCTTTATTCCATTCTAGCCTTGAACTGATGGGATGAGGCCCACCTGTGAAAACAGCCCACCGCTCTCTGTCATCTACTGATTCCAGTGCTCATCTCCTCTAGAAACACCCCCACCAATACCCAGATAAAGGGATTTGGCCAAATCCTGACTTCCCATCATTCCATCAAGCTACCACATGAAATTAGTTATCAAATAAAGATAGAACTGTCAACGCTATTTTGAAAGAAAGAGACATAGGTACAAGCAATTTGTCACACAGATCTACATTTTGTTATCCTCCCCCCCCCCCCACTTTTCTTTTAATCACTGGTAGTTGAAATCAGTGTTACGACCTGGTGTGGTCTACAGAGAGAGGCAGCAGACACTGGTGGCTGGGCAGCTTTTTTGGCTCCCAAATCTTCTGGAGACTTCAGAACAACCACACCATCCCATGAATAGCCCTTCGCCAGTGAGGTGTTTCTCTCACTGCCTACATTGGAACCACAGCTGCCTCGTGGGCTGCTTCCTGGATTATGCTGCTCTTCCATCTTTTTTTGTCAGCATCTCTCTCTGAAGAGCTGAGGCTGGTGTTCATTCCTTTCCCACTTCTCACATGGCCTCCTTCATCTTGGGAGCTGCACCACCTCCAGTCATCGTAGTTCTTAGCAGTTCCAGCACCAGGAACCTCAACAGCTACTGTGGGCTTCCGGTCCATGTCCTGGAAGCCACACACCAGAAAACCAGATAACTCAGACACCTTTTGTTTATTTCATACCATCATCCAGATGGTCAGCATTGAATTTATAGTATTTCCCTGAATTCAGATATATTTATCTGAAATCATAACTTAACCCATTTCACTCTCCCTATACAGTTGCTCATCATTCAAGCTCATTCTATGAATTAGTCCCAACACACCTGTTACTTGAGTTTATTAAATCTCTTCTACATCTCCTCTGGTTCATTGGCTTCTAGAATTTCTCCCATGAATTCCTTCTCTCATAGGCTCACTTCTTTTTGCTGATTTCTAGGCTTCTAGCAGATGCTTAAAAGAATCTTGAAATCCCACAAGGAGGTTCTTGATGAGCTCACAATCATCAACTCCTCCAACCCCTCAATTTTGTAGCTCTCTCTTCCCATGCTCACATTCTCCACTACGACTATTTCAAGGGTTTTCCTTATATTGCTCCCCTTTCATTCACCTATCATTTTCACTGAATCATGCCTCTTCTTAGTTTGCAAGAGAAACACAATCATGGAATGATTTATTACAATCTTGTATCACAAATCTACAGACCCACCAAAGTCCACTCCTTGCTGTTCTTTCTTTCCTCTGTGGCCACATAAACCTGTCCCAGCACTTGCTGAAGATCATTCTTCCATTCATGTTATCAGTCACATTCATCCTGTCCCTGTACATTTAACTCCACTGATTTCCTCCTCTGCCTTCTGTATCTTTAATTTTTCTCTCTACTGTTCTATCCTTGTTTATATGTGCTTTTTTCACCAGTATCAAAATAAACAAGAACTTGTAGTTAAAAATATTTTCCCCCAACTTGTTAGACTTTCTGAGTCATCTACTTTTTCTAAATAAGTCATTTTCTTTTCTCCACCACTTTCTCCCTTCCCCTCCTCTCCAGTCTATGATAATGTGGCCATTTACCCTACCATCCACTGAAAGAGTTCTTGCTCAGATTACTGATGGTCTCTGTGTCACTGGGTCTGAGATGCATGATCCTTTGGAAGCATGAGACACTGTTGGAGATCGCCATTGAAGCTCTTGTTCTGAAACTCTGGGAGCTCTTCCTTGGGCTGTGGGACTCCAAGCTCTGCTCACTTCTCTCCACATCTCTCAGTTGTTGTTGCTGTTGTTATTTTCCTTGCCCTTTGTTAAGACCTTTAATGTCCTATTTTCTCACGCAAAATTCAGGATGACAGAGTCTCAGCTTCCCCCGGCATAGGTGACCAGCAGGCCTTTTGCACCCAGCTAAACAATGAACATCTTCACCTAGGCAAGTCCCCGACCTCAGAGCACCACCGTCCAAAGCTGCCCCTCCTTTGATCTTTTCCATCTCAATAAATAAGAACCATCTCTGCTCAGTTCCTCTGGCCAATAACAGGCACATCACTTGTGCTTCCTCAGTTCTCCCACATGCAGCAGTCCATCGGGCTGACGACACCTCCACAGCTCCTCCATCCCCACATTCGTCCAGATGACACCATGTTCTCTCACCTGTACCACAGCAACAGTCTCCCACCCAGTTTCACGACTTCTGTTATCCTCGCCTGGTTTCCCAACTTCTGTTATCTTCCCTGGGTTAGTTTCCTAGGCCTGCCATATAAGTTACACAGAATGATTGGCTTTGAGCAATACAAATGTACTCTCTCACAGCTCTGGAGCCTGGAAAGCCTAATATAAAGGTGCTGGCAAGGCCGTCGCCCTGCTGAAGCATGCGTAGGAGAATTCTTCCTTGCACCTTCCTTGTGGCTCCTAGTAGCCTCCTATGTTCTTGACTATGGCAGCATCATTCCAGTCTCCCCCTCCTTCTTCACATGATCAGTTTCTATTTGTTTCCACGTGTTTCTGTGGCTTCACACAGCCTTACCATGTATGTGTCTTGATGCCTCTTGTTATAAGGATACAAGTCATGGATTGGATTTGGGCTCATCTTAATTGAATATGATCATATTTATCTCAATTACATCTAGAAAGACTCTAGCCCCAAGTAAGGGCACATTCACAACTGCCAGGAAGTAGGACTTCAATATATATTTTCAGGAAACACAATGTAGCACCCAACCTTTCCCTTGAAGCCATTCTTTACATCACCAATGGATTCATTGTAACATAGATGAATGGATGGATGCATGCATGGATGGATGGATAGATAGATAGATAGATAGACAGACAGACAGTTGCTGCCTTTCAGTTCTCTTCCTGAAAGTGATAGACAGGTAAGTGGAGTCTGTGCAGATAAGGCCAGGTGTTTACCCTGACCACAGGCTTCCTCTGGCTTTATAACTGACAGGAGAGTGAGTCACAGACAATGAAAAACACAGTGGATTCAATAAATGTGGCAGCAGCAGCATTGTCTAGTATCTGCCCAGCTCCAACAGTGTGCTGTTCAAACTTTGTTTTCACTGCTGACTACGAGATACACTCCTCAAAAATTAGTTCAAAATTCTGAAACTCCTGTAACTTTGCCTGAAATCCATCAGCAAGTGCCCTACAACCTTCTGGCATTCCTTGTATTTTGTGTATTCCAGCCCTAAGAACCTCTTTTGCTGAGACAAAGAAGATACAATTCCATGCTTCTAGAGGGTCCACAACTTTGAGCTCCTCCACCAAGAAATGTAAACATCTTTCCATGCGTTGTCTGTGTACATCTTCCACGTATTCTGGTTTTGACGCAGAGGCATCTCAATGATTATTCAGAATGAAGATGTTAGGCCTAGAAAGCCATTCATTCACCTTGTGAAAAAAATGCTTTTCCACGTTCCTTAGTGTTGATTCAGAGTTTGTGACCAAAACGAAGACATAAGCATCTTGGCAACACTTATCATTCCAGCTGTCCAGCTCTGTGGTGATACCTGTGCCTGGACTACCTACTAGAACCAAGTCATCTCTCGGGAGGGCACATTTTGCCTTTGGCCAAAACACGTGCACTAAAGAACCAGCTTTTAAGTCTTTGTCCATATGGAGAGCATAGGCCAGGCGATTAACTGGCTTCACACTCTTTTTTTTCATCTGATCCTTCTGTCATAACATAGGCTTTATCTCCATGCATTCCTGCAACACTTAGGAAGCAGTTAGTTGTATGGCCAATCCCACTAGGGAGAACTTTATGCCACAACATTGTATTGATAACAGAGCTCTTTCCACTGCTTCTCCTGCCAAAAGATGCAACTTTCATGTGTTTTTGAGACAGCACCTCACCAATAACAGAAAGCTTATTTTCATACCTGGGTATTTCCAGGAGAACCTTCTCAGTGGCTTTTCAGTCAAGTTCTGGATTCGTGTATGTTGCTTCAACAAAATGTGATACTTCAGTAACAAACTCTAGCAACTGGTCACAGGTTGTAGTAACTGCCTTCTTGGTCATCACAAAGTACTTCAGGGGAGAAGCCATTTCTGCCATTATGCCTATTTTCCCAGCTCAGACTTGTCACCATGGCAACCCAAACTCAGTCACAGCCCCCAGTTGGCCTCATCCTCTCAAGAGGCAGGACTGGAAGAGAAGGATGTGTTAATTAATCGTTATGCAGCAGAATACCTCAGAAGCACACAAAGCAGTGTTGTTCATTCTTCTCTTAGAATTCTAGATCCTGCCTCTTAAGAATTTGGCCTTTCACTGATTTTCTTTTCTTTTTTTTTTTTAATGTATTTGGCACAGGGTCTCATTACACAGCTCGGACTAATGGTGATTCTCCTGTTTTCAGCCTCCCCAGCGCTGGGATTATAGGCATATGCCACTACATGTGGATTCTGGCTGGCTCGGCCTGCCCTGGGGGCAGGGCTGGCAAGGCATGGGATGCTAAGAATTGGACTGTGATCCCTGCACTTTCCTAAATTTGCCTAAGAAGGTGTTTTAGTCTGCTGAGCTATTTCACTGGCGTTCACTGACTTTCATTTTAATTTTTTTTTCCTTCTGAAATGCATGTGCCCAAAATTCAACTAATCAGAAGCTTTGGCTCATTAGATACTAGCATCTTCGGTCTACACATGATTTTTATTTGTTACCTTTTTAAACACTTCCTCATACATTGTTATATTAGATGATCAATACTTCTGGTTCATTACTCACCCTGAGAACTAAACTGTTACCCACTCCTTCAACTCCACCCACTCAGTTCCCTACCTTTGTGACTTAACCTTCTTCTCCTAGAGGCAGAATTGGGACTTGGAGTGAAACTTTCAGGTTTTTGCAGATTCATTCAATTCTCCAGTAAAGACACTGAGATCCTAAGAAGACCAAAGGCTTGTCCCATTTCTCCGAGGCAGACTATCAGAAATCCAGGGCAAGAATCCAAGATTCCAATTGCTGGTGCACAAGTGTCATTTTCAAACTATTTCTGACTACTAAGCCAAAGAAAGCAAGGAGACTGAGAACCAGAATATCTGTGTTATCTTCAGGGAAGGTAGGGTTCATATAGCACAGGGTGCACTTGCACACTGACTCCCCCAGTGAGTCTGTTACGTGATATTTGCAGCATTTGGGAGTGGCATTGCTTAGGCTGTTTCACTCCAGACTTAAACTGAGAAGCCAAATTCAAATTGTTTTAAATGAAGAAATACCTATGGAAGCCCTATAGCCCATGGTCATCCTATGACCATTAAGTGTCACAGATCTTGTCACAGACCCTCTCTGTGGGTCTCAGTGAGCTTTCGACATAATTTTATTTGTGTGCTGGGCTATGCTGCTGCTTTTTCTTGATGCCAACTCTCCTGAACAAAATACTTTATCCAGAAGTGTTCTGTAGACTGTGGAACACAGACCAGCACAAGGAGTTAGAGTGTCATCACTATATTATCATTCTGTGGGCTCCTTAAGAAAAAGACCATCTTTGTATATAAAGTATAAATGCAATGCCTTGATTTTTGAGTATTTGAGATATTCATTTAATGAGTACACTAAGAAAAGGGCCAGCAAGATAGTTCAGTGGACCAAGCACTTGCTTAGGCAAGCACAGGGACCAGGGTTCAATCCCAGGCACACTGAATAAGGGACCGAGTTTGGGCATGATGGTGCATGCCTGTAATCCCAGTGGTGGGAGGCTTGAAAACAGGTGGATTATTAGGAGTCTGAGCTGCATAGTGAGATCCTGCACAAAATACATTTCTTAAAAAGAATATACTAAGAAAGTACTTTTGACAACATAATTCTGAATGGAGAAAAATTGAAAGCAATAATAATATTTTAAGTACCCAAAATAGTCCAATCAATAAATGGGTGAATAAATTGAGCAGCCATTTTTCAAAAGAAGAGGTGCAAACATCCAGTCAGCATGTGAAAAAAAAAGATTTAACATCTTTAACCATTAGAGAAACACAAACCAAAACTACATTGAGATTCAATCTCCTCCTAGTCAGAATTACTATCATCAAGGACACAGAACACAGAGAAGTTATAATGATTGCCTATAAGTATGTGAGCATAAAGGAGCACTTCCACACTGTTGGTAGAAGTATAAATTAGTATAACCACTGTGGAAATCAATATAAAAATTTCTCAAAAAATAACATATGACCCTGCTGTATCAGACTTTAACATGTATCTGCTCTTTTTTTTTTTTTTTTTTTCAGGACCAGGGATCAAACTCAGAACCTTGCACTTGCCAGGCAGGCACTTGTGCCACTGAGCTATCTTCCCAGCCCAAAGATGTGACTTTTTAAAAAATTTATTTATTTATCTTATGGCCGTCTCAATCTGCCCTGGGGGTGGGGCTGGCACAGCATGTGACACCAGGGATCCAACCATGGTCCCTGCGGTTTCCTAAGCTTGCCTAAGCAGGTGCATTAGACCGCTGATCTATCTCACTGGCCCCTTTAGCATGTATCTGAAGAAATTAAAGTCAGCATACTATAGAGATTCATGCAGACTCATGTTTGTTGTAGCACAGTTCACATTGCCAAGATACAGGAACTAGCGTAGGTCTCATCAGTAGATGAACAGATAAAGAAATTACAGCCTACAAGTACAACAGAGTACTATTCATCCATGAAATAATATAATTATGTTGATAGAGGAAAATGGAACCAGAGCTTTCCATATTAACCAAAATAGAAAATCAAGTATTGTACGTCTTCTCTATTATGTGTAATCTAAAAGAAAGAAAACCTGACATGACTCTACAAAGGACTGTATCATTAGATCAGAGGAGAAGAACAGAGGGGAGGAGTATGAGGCAGGATGAATACAATCAAAATATGTTGTATGCATGTATGAAAACATCACACTGAAACCCAGTATTTTGTAGAATTAGTAGGAACTGATATAGATAGATAGATAGATAGATAGATAGATAGATAGATAGATAGATAGATGGATAGCAATTTTTTATAGCATATAGTCAAACACTTTGACAACTTAATTTCAAGGAGATTCTCTACAATGACTCTTGAGTAGGCCCACTTTCAGTGTCTTTTATTTGAGAAATTCTTACTTGGCCCCAAAATCCCTCTAAAACTATTTCTGCTAGTGGTCGAAATGTGGAATAGCTAAAATTAAGCATCATTTAATTTATGACCATTGTATTGACTCATGGTTTTGAGTGAGAGGGGACTTTGTGCCATATGGCAATTTCGCGGTCCACATGAATCGCAGAGCGGGACTGATCCGGGCTCTGTCCGAGGCTGTAGCGCCCCTCCACAGAGCATGTGCTCTGCGCTTACTGCCCACGCAGCTCCTTAACCAGCTCCCACTGCCCCTCTCTCTGCTTCGCTGGCTTACATCCCTTGCTTGGCCTGACCTGTCTACAGAAGCAGGGCTGTGGAAAAACCAAAGTGACTGAATGGCCACAGGGCTGGTCACTGAGTTTGAGACAGTCCATTCGTGGCCTTTATTCTTTTTGGGACCAGAGGTCATATTATAATTTGATAATAGCTCTAAAAATGTGCATAAATGCAAAATTTTGCATGTGGCATTGGGGAGTTTCCTAAAGCTCTGATAAAAGCCCTTTTGATGTGATTGTTGTATCCTTTCGACAGACAGGATAAAACTCAGTTTACACTGGTTTGAACAACAAAGAAAAATCCCTATAAGCTCAGTTATATCCTTTGCTATGGAGTTGAGTCTGTGCCTCTGTTCTCCAATTCAGATGTTCTAACTCCCAGTGTTAACAGTACTTAGAGAAAGAGTTTAAAGGATATAATTAGGGTACATGAGGTTATGTAGTTAGGGTCCTAATCAAATAGGTCTCTGCCCTAATAAGAAGAGCTAGAAAGAGTTCTTTCTCCATGTGTCTCAGAGAAAGGCCTCGTGAGAACACAGAGTGAAGCCCCCAGCCGGGAAGACACCCTTCAGCAGAAACCAGCCCTGCCAGTGCCTGGGTCTTGCACCTCCAGCCTGCAGGCCTGGGAGACAATAAACTGGTTTTGTCTGAGTCACCGGTCTGTGCCATCTCTTATGGCAGCTCATGTTAACATCTTTCCAAAACTGTCTAAAGGCTTTTTGTGGCCAAAAATGGACAAACCAAGGATGATATGGCTGTGGCTCCAATTTAGACAAGGCAACAAAAATCCCAGAGGCCTTTTCATAATAACATTGAAGATAGGGAGCAACACATACCATGACCTTACTGTGTCCCAGGGGCTACCTGGTGGGCCCTATGTCTGTCTCATTCACTACTAGGATAGAAATTACAGTCCTTTATAGTCTCTTATATCTATAGTCCCTATAGATAAAAAGGAAAGCTGAAGCTATTTGATTGTAAAAACTGTTCTTCCAGAATGTGCCAAATGGGTAGCATTGACATATTGACTATACTCAGAGAGATACAGACGGACCCTAAAGCGTCCCCCACTACAGTGTCCCCAGAGGCTGGGCTCACTTGAAAGGGGACTCGAGTCCACAGCCACTCTGGATCTCACACTGAAACACTTCACCAGGCCTTTCTGTAGTGGAGGCTGCAAATGTGCTCACTGGAATTAAATTCACAGGAAAGGGGTACATTTTACATATGTTTTGTTAAATATAAAATTATACTGAATGGTGGTAGGAATGAAATCTAAAATTGCTAAGACTTCCAGGTTAAAACCATGTCAAGTAAATAGCCCAAATGTCACGTGCCTCGCTGCTGAGAATCCATTCTTTCCATTACTAAAACTTGGATATAGATGTGAATTAAGAAAGAAGGATACCGGTGAGGCAGCACATATCTGTAGTCCCAGCTACTCAAATGGCTGAAGCAGGAGAGTCACTTGAGCCCAGGAGCTCATGGCCAGGCTGGGCACATAGTGAGATTCACTCTCAAGGTAAAGAAAAGAGAAAAGCAGGGAAGGGGAGGGGAGAGGGAGGGAAAGTAGGAGGGAGAA
>PVKN010012586.1:0-20625 GCA_004027915.1 Capromys pilorides
GTCTCCCAGCCACTACAAGTCCCCTTCCCTCCAGTTCCCCAGGACCTGTGTCTGGTTCTCGGTGTCTTCCTGAGCGCTCATCTTTGGGCAGAGATCTGGTAGGCTCCTGAGGAGAAGAGAGGATGACTTTACAAAGGCCAAGGAGGACTTTACTCTACACATCAGACATTGTTCCAAGTAAATCTGTAACCAGGTCCCTGGCTCCAGATTGCGAAAGGGGATCTGGGCAGGGTGAGGCATTAACTGGCTGCTTGGTGAAGGCCACCCAGGCCTCTGCCACATTTGCTTCCTAGGCACACAAACATGGCACAAGACCTTGTTCTTGCTTTCTCAGCGAGGGACAGAGTCAAAAGGTGAGGTGGGGGCAGTCTTGGGAGTTTACACAGCCCTGAGCAAGGTGAGAAGAAAGGGTGAATACATGTGTGCTTTTTTTTTCTTTTTGATACGTGCGTACTTATTATGTCACTGTCCACAGGAGGCCCTTCCCACTTATTAATAACAGGTCATTCTTTATCATGATCACAATACACATTCTCCCACTGAGGAACGATTCTATGCCAAGCTACAGTATGCTTGCATATGCATCATCATGCATAACCCTTGACTGGGTGATATTAACCCTTTAATGACAGTGAGGAAAGATTTAGAACTGTGATTTAACTGAGGCCACACTGGCAGCAAGGGTTCAGAACATCAATCCTAAAATTCCAGTCCCCCCACCACCACTACCATTCGCTGCTTATGTCGCAGTCCTCTATTTCCGTGTGTCAGCACAAGGATTCCTTTTCTGCTAGGAGCTGATACATATTTTGTGGGATCTAGGGAAAATGAGAATGAGGCTGTTATTTCAAAAGTATTTTGAAGGGCTGGGAAGATAGCTCTGTAGCACAAGTGCCTGCCTGGCAAGGGCAAGGTCATGAGTTTGAACACTGGTACCATCAAAAAAAGAAAAAAAAAAAGTATTTTGTATTTTTAAGATACTACCAATGGAGCCGGCAAGATAGCTCAGCGGTCTAAAGCACCTGCTTAGCCAAGCTTAGGCAACCTCAGGGACTGAGGTTCAATCCCTGGCACCATATGCTGCGCCAGCCCCACCCCCAGGGCAAGCTGAGCTGGCTATAACATAAATGAATGAATGAATGAATGAATGAACAAATAAATAAATAAATAAATAATAAAGTTAAACTGTCAAAAAGCTTCAACTATTCTCGGGGCCGGCAAGATAGATCAGCAGTCTAAAGTGCCTGCTTAGGCAAGCTTAGTTAACCTCAGAGACCACGGTTTGACCCCTGGCACCACATGCTGTGCCAGCCCCACCCCCAGGGCAGGCCGAGCTGGCCATAGCATAAATAAAAAGTAAAAAAAAAAAAAAAGGGGGGGGTTGCTGGGAAGATAGCTCCATAGCACAAGTGCCTGCATGGAAATTACAAGGTCATGAGTTTGAACCGCAGTCCCGGAAAAAAAAAAAAAAAAAAAGATACCAACAAGTGCCCAGACATGGTGACAAATGCCTATCACCTCAGCACTTGGGAGGTTGAGGCAGAAGGATTACTGCAAGTTCAAGGTTGGTCTTTGTAACATAGTGAATTCAAGACAGCCTGAACTATATATATATCAAGAACCTATCTCTAAAAAACTCACAAACTAAAACAAAATAACTATAGCAGCAGCAGAGCTTTAAACTCTGTGGGCCTTTCTAAGCACCACGCCCTGTGCACTTGTGTGTCACACTGCCCAGGAAGCCAGTTCTGTACCTTGTCTGTCTCTCCTCCCAGCACACCTACTCCTTGGTCCGGTCCAAGGTCCTGAAGGCTGTCTCGGGAATCTGGGGCTTTGGGGACCTAAGAAACTCAGGCTTCTGCCAGGCCATGGTGGTGCATGCCTGTAGTCCCAGTACTTGGGAGGCTGAGGCAGGAGGATTGGCGTGAATTTGAGACCAGCCTGGGGCTACAAAAAGTGAGCTCAAGGGTAGCCTGAACTGCATAGTGAGACCTTGTCTCAAACACACACACACACACACACACACACACACACACACTCAGGCTTCTCAGCTGGTGAAGGCAAAGCCTGGGATCTGCATCTGATCCTCTCTGGGCTGTGCCAGCCCCTGGGCCCCAGGGCCACCTACTTCAGAGTTGCGGAGCCCAGAGTCAGGCCCATCCCAGAGGGTCCATAGAGTCTTCTCTAGGTAGGCAGCAGCTTCAAGGCACAGCCTGGGTCCTATTGGTTGTTTGGCCTGAGGCCTGTTTGTCCATCTGTCTGTTCTTTTCCTTCTTGGCACTTATTCTCAGCCTCATTTAATTCCTTAACACTTGCCTTCCCATCAGCTCCCTGCCAAGTCCTCCCCAGGCTCCAGAGAGGGCTGTGGAGCTCCCACCCTCCCAGACACAGCTCCAACCCTAACCTCACCACAGCGCCCCTGTAGCTGGGAAGGTGCAGGTGTCCAGATGCAGAGTCGCCCAAAGAGACCCACAGCACTCCGACTCTAGTACAGTCTCTCAGTCTTCAAACAACCACAGGTCCTTGTCACAGGTGTCTACCCAGGCCCATACCTCATACTCCTGGTGGCTGAGCCAGTGCTTTGAGCCCTGGCTCTCCTGGTGCCAGAGGCTGCTTTCCTTTCCTGGGGTGAGGGCCAGGGAAGGAGGGCCCCAGGCAGATCCTAGGACGAGTAATGGGATATGGGGGTTGGGAGGTTCAGGATAGCCCCCAGGCCCTTCCTGGGACACTGCAGCAGCCACTGTCTTTGCACTTGCAAAATCTGAATCACCTCCCAGCCTTGCCACTCCAGCCTGAAGCTTGACCTGAGCTTCTTTGCCTCAATTTCTGCATCTGTCACATCAGATTACTTTTTCTTTTTTTTCCACTTGATCTTAGCCAAAGGCTGAAAAGCAAATTGTTGTTGAGCAAGATCTTGCTCTATGATTGAGGCTGGCCTTAACCGTTTGGCTGCTGCTATCGCGCTCTTCACATTATGGAGTAACATAAGAAGAGCGCGATAGCGCTCCATAGCAGTCAAACGGTTAAACTCATTATGTAGCCCAGGCTGGCCTCAAACCCTTGGCAATCCTCTTGCCTCAGCCTCCTGAGTGCTGGGATTACAGATACACACCACCATGCCCAGCTAAGGCCACATTTCTTTCTTTCTTTCTTGGGTTCAAACTCCTGACCTTGCACTTGCCAGGCAGGCACTTGTGCCACAGAGCTATCTCCCCAGCCCCATTAAGAGCACATTTCTTTTTCCTTTTTAATTTTTTTAACTTTATTTATTTATTTATTTATTTATTTATTTATTTTTATTTCTTTATCTATGTTATGGCCGGCTCAGCCTGCGCTGCGGGTGGGGCTGACGCAGCATGTGGTGCTGGGGATCGAACCTCGGTCCCTGCGGTTGCCTAAGCTTGCCAAAGCAAGCACTTTAGTCCGCTGAGCCATCTCGCCGGCCCAAGGGCACATTTCTATGAATGTTTTATAGAGCAAAATCATGAGGTGATCATAAAATCACGAGGTTAGTACAACCTGGATCAAACTGTAATCAACCAATAAGATTATAAGTATTACTGATAGCTAAATTATTTAGAAATATTATAGGGACTAGAGATGTAGCTCAGCAGCATAAATGCCTGCTTACAAATGCAAAGTCCTAAGTTCAGTCTCTGGTACTGAAAAAAAAAATCTCTAGAAATATTATAGGGAGGCCGGGCATGGTGGCACATGCCTGTAATCCCAGCATTTAGGAGGCTGAGGCAGGAGGATCAGTGCAAGTTCAAGGCTAGCCTGGGCTACAAAAGTGAGCTCAAGGCCAACCTGAACTGCATAGCGAGACCCTGTCTTAAAAACACACACACAAAAAAAAAAAAAAAAAAAAAAAAAAAAAAAGAAAAGAAAGAAATATTATAGGAACTCAGACAGGATTGGGCCCTCAAGAGGTCAGCACAAAAGACAAGTGTGGCTGGAAGTGCACTTTTTCTTTTTTTTAAGTTTATTTTATTTTCTTAAACCTCATGTATTTGTTTGTGTTATGGCTGGCTCAGCCTTGGGGTGGGGGGCGCGCAGCATGTGGTGCCTGGGATGGAGCTGCGGTCCCTGCGGTGGCCTAAACATTCTGACGCACACGCTTTAGACCACTGAGCCATCTCACCAGCCCTGGAAGTGCACTTTTTAAAGCCAGGTGGCCTTCAGGTAGTATTCATGGACCAGGTGACACCAACCATAGCATAATTCCAAGTTAGTGCTTTTCAGGGCTGGGGAGAGAGCTCCATGGCAAGTGCAAGGTTGTGAGTTCAAACCCTAGTCCTGCCAAAGGGGAAAAAAAAAAAGTTAGTGCTTTTCCCTTAGGGGACATGTGTAGGCCTGGTCATTGCAGCTTTAGGTTGAGGCCTGATTGTTACATGTGCTCCTACTGACAAATTTGTTGTTTTTAAATCAGAAATTGAACTCAGAACCTTGCACTTACCAGGCAGGAACTGTCACTGAACTATCTCCCTGGCCTTCCAGTGACAATTTTTTTTTTTTTTCCAACTTCCTTGGTATCCCAGTCTGACTCTATATTAATTTTTCTCTAATTTAGCTGTCTATAATAAAGTCAGGGTCTGGTTGGTTGGTATCTTAGAACTGGTTCTAGGAGGTCCTGGGAGGGCCATCCTTGCTTGAGGGCGTACTTGGTTCCCATGGTGAGGTTCAGGCCTCACCTTTGGGGGAAGCCTCTTTTCCTGTCATAGGATAATTTTTTTTACTGTGTTTGGGGGTTGACCTCAAATCTGGAATCTGAAAAGACTGCAGATTTAAAAGTGACTTGAGGGGCTGGGGAGATAGCTCCGTGGCACAAGTGCCTGTCTGGCGAGTGCAAGGTCTTGAGTTTGAACCCCAGTCCCGCAAAAAAAAAAAAGGAAGAAGTTTTAAGGTGCTAAAGAAGCAGGGCCTGGTGGTTTAGGCCTGTAATTACTCAGGAGTCTGAGGCATGACTTTGAGGCCAGCCTGGACTACATAGTGAATTCAAGGCCAGACTGAATTACATAGAGAGACCCTGTCTCACAGAAACCAAATGAACTTGGCACCTCTGCCTTCATTTTGTCTGTCTTATTACCTCTTCCCACCCTGGGACAGAGGGTTAGTGGGTCAGAGACACTCAGGAAGGAAAACAAAAGTTGTAGCACTACCTGGTTCCCAGACCACGTGGGACCCAGGGCTCCATTCCCAAGGCCCCTGGACAGAGAAATTTTAGGAAAGGGCAGAATGAGAGGCAGGAGGCTGATTTAGCTGGTTCCAGAAATCCTGCCCTGTCCTGTCCCAGGTGGGCACCCAGTGCCCAAGCATAATAGCTGGGCTCAGAGTCAGAGTGCAGAGAGTGAAGGAACTATTCAGGGAGTGGCAGAGATAGCAAGGAGTAAACAGATGATAGGAGCGGCCACAAGATGGCTGCCTAAAGTTTTTATTCCTTCCCGCTAAGTCTGAGGACCAAGTCTGTTCCTGTGCTTACAAACTGCTTCCATGTGCTCTTCAGAGCTCACATACATTTCCAACTACATTCTCTTACATCCGGGGAGTTGTCAAAATGTGTACTGAGCCCTCTAGGCAGACATTAGAGAAACCTCGATATCAGAACCTCCAGCTCTTCAAACAGCTTTTGCAGGGACACATCCAGGTCACTAGGTTTTATTTGAATCCAAAGAGAAAGTCTTGTCTTTCCCAGGCCACAGTGCCCTGGGGTAGGGGAGGGCCAAAAGTCATAGCTCAGGGCCTGGGGAGATAGCTCAGTAGGAAAAGCACTTGCCTGGCAAGCGCAAGGACCTGAGTTCAATCCCCGGTTGGGAGAGGGGTAGGGTAGTCACAGAAAAGATTCAAAAGAGATCCAGCTTTTCTTCAGGGCAGAGGGAGTTGTGGGCTAGAGCTCTTCCCTCATGATTGATGCCTCTGTTGAGCAGGGCCCCTGGGCGCCCCCACATAGCAATGCCTCCACAGCCTCTCGGCCTTGCTGGTGGGCTTCATAGATCTCATCTTCCCCAAAGTCTCCCAGGTACTGCAAGCACATTCTGGAGAGCCTAGGGGAAACCAACAAGAGCCTCAGACTCTGTCCAGCCCAAGGGAAGAGGAGGGGCAAACCAAGGCCTCAGTCCCACCCCCTACTTCCTCATTACCTGTTGGGCCAAGGGCCTCCTGTGACCATTACACTGATACTTGGCTCTGGCCCCTTGCTAAGCCCTGGGCCCATGAGACGTTTCATCTGGTTTATTTCTCGGACCCCATAGCTGGTGGGAGTGGGGAGAAAGGGACATAGCATTAGTGGTAGTCTAGCCACAACGGGATCTGTTTCCACACCACACTGGCAACACTGGGCATGAGTGTGGGTATGAGGTGAGTGGGAGGCTGGAGAGCTATCCCTGCCAGCCCTACCCTGGAGGAAGGAGGCAGGGCCCGTATTGGCAACTCACTCCTGCCATTTCTGGGAACAGCTCCGGTCCAGGACGTCTGTATATTCGGACTCACTGAGCTCCTGCCGTCCCCTGGAGTCTGGGGTATAAAGTTTGGCCTCTGCCTTTGCCAAATGTTGCCATATCTGGAACAAGACAAAGCTGAGGTTTGTGGGAGGGGAGAGGAGGGAAGCCCAAGTCTCTTGGGGAAAACAAAGTGGTGAGGGAGCCGTTTGAACCGGAAGCACCTGTGAGGCAGGCTGCAGAACCTGTGCCCAGGTGCTCAAAGCTGAGGCTGGGCCAACAGAAACAGGATCCACTTCTCTGGGCTAGGGAGGGAAAGGTTGAGATGGGAGGTTAGGCCTGGGCAAGGTGTCCCTCCTCAGGGCACACCTATTCTGAAGCATAACTTATTTTGTGTGTGTGTGTATTTTTTTTTATTAAGAAAAAAATTGAATTGCAAAATCTTTTGTCAAATAGGTAGCCTTTTGTTCTGACATTTGCCAAGATTGACTCGCCTATGACTTTAGTATGAGAATTTTCTTATTATTTTTACAATAATTAATACATTGCATATTGTTGTCTTTGTCACAGTTGTTCAGAGTACAAGATGCAGACATTTCTTATCTAAACATCATTAGTACAGATCTTTCTTTTCATTGCACAAAGAGAAAGTAGCTGTATATTTAGTCCAATACTCCAGAACAGTAGTGGATTATCAGCTCATCTGGCATTATCAGAAGTTGTTGACTTGAGCCTTTTACAACTCAGCATATTAATATGGCTTTCCTTTTTATACCTCATGGTTAGACTTTTCTGCTGGGTGATTAAGACCAAGATAAAGCAAGACCTATATTACAAAAAAAATGTAGCTTTTGTATCTTACAAGGTCAGGCAGGTGCTCTCAGGATTTACCCTGAAATCATGTACAGCGGTTTGCAGAACTTTTGTCAGTGTCAGCCATCTGGATGAATCACGGCCATTGCTTGACCAGTTTGCTCTCTGTGGAAGCCTGAGAGCATGCTTTCTCTCTAGGTGACTCTCCTTAGGCACACTGTACATCATTGATCACCTTCCTCTGCTGCCCCATAATCTTAAACAGGAAATTTGGGACTCCACTGAATTATAGGATGTTACAATATGGGTTCTTTTATGTCCTGTGTCTTCACTGACCTTGAAGGTCTAGAGCCAAAATATTGGCTATTCTTTAATCCTCTCTTTTTCTCTAATTATTTGGTCTGCCAACTTAAGTTTTTTAACCCTCCAGAAGAGAAGCTTAATGATATTATTCCCTATAACACAAGCATTTGAGCTTAACATCACTATCTTTCTGAATATCAAACACCTTAGACATAACATAAAACAGGCATTTTCCATCAGTTGTTGATATTCTAAACTTTAAATCCCTATAGAATGTGAAAAAAACCAATTACACATTTTTTTTTTTTTGCCTTTTTTATTTTTTTTTTTAAGACAGGGTCTTTTTTTTTTTTAATTTTATTTATTTATTTGTTTGCTTGTTGTGTTTGTTTGTTTCATTATTTTATTTATTTTGTGGCTGGCTCAGCCTGCCCTGGTGGTGGGGGCTGGCGCAGCATGTGGTGCCGGGGATCGAACCGCCGTCCCTGCAGTTGCCTGAGCTTTCCTAAGCAGGTGCTTTAGACCACTGAACCATCTCGCCGGCCCAAGACAGGGTCTTGCTATGCAGTTCAGGCTGGCCTTGAGCTCACTTTTATAGCCCAGGCTGATCTCAAACTTGCACCGATCCTCCTGCCTCAGCCTCCCAAGTGCTGGGATTACAGATGTGCACCACCACGCCCGGCACAATTACACATTGTTACACAGAGATTTAGGAACTTAACCATTTACAAAATTGTAGCAGTACATTTCTATGGCCTTTTTTCCTTGTCTCATATTCTCTCTCTCTCTTTTTTTTATGGAACTGGGGATTGAACTCAGGCCCTTGTGCTTGCCAGGCAAGTGCTTATTCCACTGAGCTATCTCCCCAGCCCCCTCATATTCTCCTTATTACCTTTTTTAAAATTTTTAAACAAACATTTGCTTGAGAGAGTATTGCAATAATTGATATGACATTAGAAGCATTAGAAGACCAGAATGATAGGTATTCCAGGCATGGTTTGATAGTACACATTGCTATCTTCAATGTTTTTTTTTTTGTTGTTGTTGTTGTTGTTTTGTTTTGTTTTTGCGGGACAGCGGTTCAAACTCACGACCTTGCACTTGCCAGGCAGGCACTTGTGCCAGGGAGCTATCTCCCCAGCCTCCTGTATTTGCTTAATTAAATGATTAACTAGTTAATTATTTTGAGACACAGTCTCACTGTATAGTGCAGGCTGGTCATGAGTTCACTATGTAGCCTTGGCTGAACTCACAGTGACCCTCCTGCCTTAGCCTTCCAAGTGCTGGGATTACAGGAATGTGCCACTATATTCAACTGAGGAGTCTGAAAGAGGACAAGTGAGTGACTCCCTGGTATGTCAAGATACTTCAGGGTTCCAGGTTGTCTGCTATTAGTGGGCAGATGAGGTAAGGAAAGCAGAAGCTGAGGCATGGTGGTGCGTGCGTGCGTGCGTGTGTGTGTGTGTGTGTGTGTGTGTGTGTGATCAGTCTGGGGCTTAATGCTGTATGGTGGAGTGGGAGTTGAGGATGGCGGACCAGTGTCGGAATCCAAGGTGGACAAAAGGGTCTGGCTTAGGTAAGGTCTCGTAGGGACCGGGGGACTTCTTAGCGAAAGAACTCACCTGGTAGGCTATGGCCCTGCAGGCATCACAACGCAGGTAAGTAGGCATATGAGCCGAGTACTTCTCCTCTTCATTCAGATGTGGAGCAGTAGCGGAGAGGAAGCCCCTGTCCCCAAGGCCCCCTGGGACAGCCCAGGCTCCCAAAAACAGCAACAGTGACAGCCTCATCGTTGGTCACTGGAAACAGCTCAGCGAGTATGGCTGTGGGTAGGCACGGATGTGTGCGTTTGCGCAGTGGGGCCATCTCTGGCCCAGACCAATGGGGAACTGACACCTCGCCCCTCCTCCAGGGCTCCAGAGATGCCACGTGTGCTCTTTCTTTAACGGAACTTTCTTTAATGGGCATCAGACAGTCCCACTTCACAGGTAGGGAACACTGAGGGGTGGGCCCAAGCAAGGACAGCAGGCCTGACAGCTCCCATGAGCTGTAATCTGGCCAAGTGCTGATGCTGTGTTGAGCACCCTGTGGGACGTGGTCATTGCCATCTTTATTCTGTCTCTGAGGACATGAAGGCTCAGAACAGATGCCCCAGCTAGAAAGCTTATGCTGAGATGGAACCCAAGCCTGATTAACCTCCCAAACACACTGGCCACTCAGCCACCAGGAGGAACTTGGCCACAGGTGTGGCGGCTGGCCTGGGGCTCCCACCCTGGGAAGCAGGTTCACTGAGGCAGGGAGCTTGCAGTGTGGGATGCACCCACAGTTCCCTTTCTGGGCTCCATAGCTGGGCACAGAAGGGCATCAGGGTGCTAAGTGGCCGCAGCAGGAAATGAGGCACATTACACTAGTCATTGTTTTCAGCTACCATGGCTCATGGTCAGCAGTTTATTGTACCTAGGATAAGATGAGGGTGACCCCAGGACCCTCCATGCCAAGGAATTAGTGTCTCTGGCCAGTTAGTGTCTCCATCTTATTCTGACTCACAGTTCTCATCAGCTTTCAGTCCAGGAGACAAGGACTCCAAGAGATCCAAGCCTAAGGAAGGCATTGATTCCCCTTCCTGATGCTGCTGCTAATGGAAACTGTCCCTTCTCAAATGTACCACATCACATTCTGGCCCAACAAGGCCCTGCCATTTCCTGCTCAGAACCACAGAGACTCCACGCCTTCCACTTCATGCAGACTCTCTCAGCACTCTCAGCCCTCCTTAGAAGTCCCTGGAATCTCAGGAGCACAGGTTCGGTTCTGTCCCTTCCTGTGCTGGGACAATATGCAGGGCCAGCCCCTCTCTGGGTATTGATGCTATGTCTATTCCTAAGGGAGAAAAACCAGCTGAGAGCATCCCACCCTTCCATCCTACTGTCGCCGGCCCTAACTCAACACCAGAAAGGCCAACTGGCTCCTCTGAAACAAGCTTGTTTCCTTCCTTTTTTAAGTCCTTCCTGGTGACTCACTTCACCTGTCCACTAAATGGGTGGGAGTGGCAGAAGCCTGATCCCTTAGATGAACCAGCCCCACTGTAAGGGCTCCCAGAAAAAGCCAAAGACTGGAAGGAGGGAAGCTAGCCCCCCAACTCCCGACACCACAGCCACCAGGGCGCGCCTCAGCCCAGTCTTCTCACTCCCAGGTCCAGTACGACTCTTGGCCTACCTCGCCTCACTTCTACCTGCTGTCCCCACAGCACCCTTTCTCAAACCCAACCTAGCCCAAAGGTTGTACCAACCACTGGACTACCAGGCCAGGGCTCAGCTCCTCTTTCAAGCAATGAATTTCATACAGTACCTCCCACCAATCTGAAAAGTGCCCACTGGTCAGCTCCATAGCAACTGTTCCTAACATGGGAGTGGGGGTGGGGAGTAGCCAGTCCCTGCTGTTCCACTCCTGCTGCTGGGAGGGCGGGGGAGGGACAGACTTCAACACCTCTCCGGCTGTCCCCTCACTTTTTCATACATGCCTGTGCCTTGCATACATAGACCAACACAAAACCTGGGAATGCCTAGGAAAGGGATACATTCTAGGAGTAGGAAGTAGGAAGCCACTTTTTTTCTTCCTTTCTTTTTTTTTCTTTTTGTCTCGCTATGCAGTTTAGGCTGGCCTTGAGCTCACTTTTGTAACCCAGGCTGGTCTCAAACTCGCACCAATCCTTCTGCCTGCCTCAGCCTTCCAAGTGCTGGGACTACAGGCATAAGCCACCAAGGCCCAGCAGGAAGCCACTGTCTGAGCTCTACCTCCATCAGCCTCTGATACACTTGCTGAAGCTCACTTCCGGTCTGACGACTAGCTGGGGAGGACCAAGGAGGTGGTAGGGGTAAAAGAGCAGGGGGCTGGGGACCAGAACCTCCAAGGCCATCTAAGAGCCCCAACCTTGGGGCTCAGGCTGTGCCTGGGGCCTCACAAAGGGTCCACTGAGCCCTTGCCTGGCTGGGGAGGGCCTGAGCTGGAGGATGGAGCACAGAGAAGCAAGGGTGGGCCGGGGCTGGGGGTCCCGCTCACAGGCAGATAGTACAGCCCATCCAGGGGCCCCGCCTCAGAGGCCCAGGGTAGCTGGGGGCTGCTAAGGGCCGGCAGGCCCGGGGACGGCGGCAGTGCGAGGCCGGGCATGGGCCCATAGGCGGATGGGTAGAGGCCAGTGCTCATGGCCAGCGGGGTGTAGACGTGGCGGGGCAGCCCCGGGGATGCAGGGGGCAGCAGCACCTCGACATACTGCCCGCTCTCAGGATCGAAGAGCAGCCGTAGCCTCGGCTGTCGCGGCGCCTCCACAAAGTAGTAACGGCCGCTCTCCGGGTCCACCAGAACCTTCCCCGGGTGCGAGGCCAAGGGCGGCCTCCGTGGCCCCTGGGAATGCCCTTGTTTGCAACGGTCCGTGGGAGGCGCCGAGGCAGCGCGCGGCTGGGGCGGGAGGGGCGCCTGCAGGGCAGCTGCGGGCTTGGGGGCCATCGCCGGCGTCTCCAGGCTGGATGCCTTTCCAGGGCTGGAGTTGGGGCGCGCCTGCGGAGAGCCGGTGGGGGGCGGCTGGGGCGGGGGCGGAGCTCGTGGGGACTGCTGAGGTGAGGAGCGAGCGCCGCCTAGCGGGCTCATCCGGCCCTCCCTCTCCCCGACGAGGCGCGAAGCCTCAGCGTCCGCGTTCTCTCGGCCGGTACGGCGCGCTTGGACTCCCGGGGTTCTCTCTGGCCGTCGGCCCAAGGCCAGGGCACCGGGCAAGCGGATCTCAGTGCGCGCAAAGGGTTTCGCTGTGCTGTTCTCTGCCCTTCGCCGCAAGACCCCGTTGGGCTGCGGGGCGTCCCGGGGAACTGTGTCTAAGGACGGCTCCGGGGACTCGTACGGGTGCGGCACGACTGGCAAAAAGTCTTTGAGAAAAACTGAGGTGTAATGAGCCGGAGCGGGGGACCCCAGCGCCTGGAACTCTCGCGTCAGCAGCGATAGGCCATCCTCCTGGGAGGAGTCCGCGGGTGGAGCAGGCTTTCCTGAACTTGGGCCTCCTGCGGAGAAGCTGGGCGCGTACGTGGTCTTCACCATCTTGCGCACATCTCGCGGCCGCGGAATGGCCACGCGCGGACGTTCGGAGACTGCTTCCCCAGAGCCCGAGACTCCTGGGCGCGCGTCGGCTTCCGGGGTGCCCACGAGGTGACTGAGGGGCAGCTCGGGTGCATCCGCCTCTGGTGAAGGCTGGCTACCGCGGAAACCAAGATCTGGGCTTTCCTTCGAGGGCAGGCTATGCACCTCACTTAGTTCTGGGGTCCCAGGTGTGGGTGGCGTAGGCGGCGCCAACTCCTGAGGTACACCGTTCATAACTTCCCGCCTAAATGCTAGGGAGGAGCCCTGCACACTGGGTCCCCAGGTCTCCTGGGGTGATGGGCTTGGCGTTCCGATAGGTTGAGCTGGGGCGTCCCTTGGGCACAAGGCTGGTGGGGACAGACTGTTACGCCGGACTGCCAGGCGCGGAACCTCCCACTGGGAAGGAACTTCGGGGGGCGGGCTCCTCCTTGCTCTCGCTCCACCCTGATTCCACTGGGAGAGCGTTGATGGGGAAGGGCTCCTCCTGCTGACAGGTTCCTCGACGGCTGGATTCCGATTTTCCCACGTGGAAGATGCTTCGCAGAACGGAGGGCTACTCACCCTCCAGACAGCCTGATTCCCCGGAGTCAGATTCTGAGGCGACGGGCTGCGAGGTTCCCGCACCGTCCCACAGGGAGCCTGGCCGGGCGAGGACCGGTTCTTAGACTTCTCAGCCCTACTCGGAGCCTCCCAGGGGACTCTGGACTCCAAACCTGGGCTCGGTTCCCTCCGGGCTGTTCGGCCTGGAGTCTCTTGGGGGAGCCGAGTCTTAGGTCGCTGCTTGCGTGCCTCCTGGATCTTCTCCTCTGACTGCAAGAAGATGCTGGAACTAACAGGTCCCAGAGGCTCGGTGCCCGGCGCAGGCTTGTCGCGCCGAATAGCGCGCTCACGGAGGCTGGGCCAAGGCCGTGGGGCTCTGGCTGGGCCTGAACTCTCTTGTGTGCGGGTTGGCCACGACCGGGTGCTGCGTGCTGTGTCTCCAGTCTGAGGCTCTGGCCGCTCCGTGGGCCTCTCGGTGGCGCTACTCGCTGCTGGGGTCGCGGGACCCAGTTTTCTGGCTAGAGCCGTCTGCACCAGGCCCGCGGCAACTTGCAGGCGGCTCAAAGACTCATCCAGGGAGCCGGTGCGCAGGAGCAGCCGAGGGCGCGGCGCGCAGGCCTGCCGAGGAGGGCTCTGGGGCCGGGGGCGCAGCTCGATCTGTCGCTTGGGCACCGTCCTGGCCCTGGCCGGGGCAGTGCGCTCCTCCAGCGCCACTTCCACGCACTCAAATTGAATAGGGGCTGCGGGACTCAGCCCGCTGGGACGCAGCTCCAAGTAGGTAGCCCAGCGGGATCCGCCGTCGGGGGCCGGGGGCCGCGGTGGGGCGGGAACCGGAGACGCCGTCTT
Source organism: Capromys pilorides (assembly GCA_004027915.1). Taxonomy (NCBI): domain Eukaryota; kingdom Metazoa; phylum Chordata; class Mammalia; order Rodentia; family Capromyidae; genus Capromys; species Capromys pilorides. The sequence goes on from PVKN010012586.1 coordinate 14,055, forward strand.
TAGCGGCGACGTGCTGAGTGGCTGCGCCGTGAGCTGTTGCACCTCACGATCCTCCACGTCGGAGCGGCTGAACAGAGGCCCGGCGGCGAAGATGACTTCCATTTCCCCCGACGGCAGCACGCGCAGCTGAGGCTGGGGCGGCGGCGGGCCGGAGCCCGGGCCTCGCGGGAAACCCGAGCCGGACCAAGGCTGCTGGCGGCTATTCTGGGCGCTGACGGACAGGCGAGGCTGCTCGCCCACCCCCCGCCCGGGGGCCACCCAGGGCCAATCTGCCCAACCTGCGTCTGGCCCTGCGTTGGGGGGCTCAGGAGAACCCGGAGCTGTGTGGTAGGAACCCGACGAACCCGAGGAGTCCTGGCGCCGCGCGGGGTCCGCGGCCAGGTGCCTTGGGAGCCCAGAAAGGGCTGGCGGGACGAGTGCGGTCAGCATGGTGGGCCGGACTCAGCGAGCGCTCTACCTCCCTCGCAGTGCCTCCAGCGGTGGCGCCTGCTGTCCCCGCCCCGCCCGAGATGCCGTAGGGGCAGAGCGCCTTAAAGCGGCCGCGTCCACTCCTTAGCCAGACGCTTTGGCAGCAAGGGGGACCTGGGCTGGGACCCTACTCTGTGAGCCCCTCTGATGAAGTGATCCCTTTTGCCCTTGGGATGGGGCTCCAGGCTTTAACTGACCGATAAGTGGAAGGCAGCATGTGTCGCAGGTGTGGGCATTTTGGTCCACAGGGGCTCACCTGAAGTCCCCGGTTACAGTTATAGCGTGAGGTTCAGGGTTTGAGCTAGGAATCCGGAGAGCTTATGTCTTGCCAGCGATGTTTTCCCCACAGTTCCAGCTAGTGACTTGTCACCACTCCAGGGGAATGACCCCCGTTCCCATTCTCTAGGTAGACCTCTTGAGCTTTGACCACAGGTATCCCAACCTTTGGTAGTCACCACGCCATGCGCGCGCGCGCGCACACACACACACACACACACACACACGCTGGGGTCTCCAGGAGGTGTCCAGGTGAGCCTTTGCCCTCAGTGAGGCCTATTAGAGGGCCCAGAGTGGCAGCTGTAGCCTTCACAAGCTCCCAGAGCACCCAAAACAAGCCTGGAAAGCCTGTGGTCCCCTTTTATGCACCCCAAGGCAAAGACGGCCCTCAGCACAGCACCTGTTTCTAGTTGTTTCCAAAGCCCTTTCCTGCCCCAACCTTCAGTCCTGCCCTAGAGTCTGGCACTGGTGGGAAGTAGACACCAGCTGTCATTGTCTTATGATAAGGGGCACCATTTGCCCTTAAACTTCTGGCTTCAAGGTTCTGCAATGACTCAGGCCTCCCCTGGCCCTGGAGCCAGAGCACTGGCTCCTGTGCCCACAATGTCCAGACGCTACACTGGCTCACTGACCCTGGCTATTGTGTCCAGTGATAAATGGTTGTAGCCTATTACATCCAGTTGTTTGTTCAGCTTGAGCAAACCATGGCTCTTTTCCAGATGCTTTCCTCACTTTACAAATACAGTGCTGTCATTCCCCTTCCTCTAATTTATGAAAACAAGCTTTGGTTTGAGGAAGGTGAAAAAGGTGCAAATGACATTCATGAGGAATGTGGTCATGAGATGACTGGTCTCCCAGATTATCTTTGAAATGGTTGGTCAGGGGTTTTACACACACACACACACAGCCATTCTATGGCCCAATCTGGTAGATGCTGCTAGGGTACCCAAGGCAATTTATAGAAAAGGATTTAAACACCTCAAACACAGGGCAGTGCCCACTAAACCAGGAAGACCATGTCCCACTCCATAGACCCCACAGCCACTTGTGGGAGGGAAGAAGTAGCAATGGTTGGTGGCTGGAGTAGCATTCCTTCAGCTCAGGTACAGCCTGGCAGGTGGTGCCCCAAAGCCTGTCCCCTCCATCCAGTACTTGGCAATTTGACTTTCAGGTCACTGAGGCCTGGGAAACAGGCAGACAAGGAAGTAGAAGTGGCTGCTGTTTTTTTCCCTGCCCTGTTGCTCCAGGATGAGGTGATCCACAGGGATGGAAAGGGCAGGGTGAGGGGCTTCCTAGAGCAGAGAAGACAGGTTGGGCATTATAGCCAAAAAAATAGAAAAGCGATCGTTTTATTTTTCCCTGAGGCACTTGTGGTTATGGGGCTGCCGCATCCCTGAGACTTTCTTATGCTTCTGGTCCAGCACCTGGGCCATGTAGCTCTCCTGCTGCTTCTGGATCCGGAAGTCAGACATATGATTCCTGCAACGGAGCCAGAGCCGGCAGGTTGTGGGTGGTGTGCAGCCCCAAGTAGGGGTCACAAGTCAGGCTCCCCACTTCCATCAACAGCCAGGACCTGGCCCAGGAGCCCTCACCTGAAGATCTGTTTCTGTTGGCTGATAACTTGCTGTAACTCCTTAATCTCATTCTCTTTGCCATTAAGTATATCTTCTTGCTTTGTAATGTGAGACTCAATTTCTGTGGGGGAAAGAGGCAGGGAGGAGGGGTAGCTCCCACCCTATGGCCCCTTCCTAAGCTAAGGCTCCCTTCCCTTACAGGACTCCCCTGCTCGGGACTCTCCATGAACAGGTGCTAATATGTCAGTCTGAAGGCGTTTATGGAGTTTTGGGGTGGCAACGTCTGGTCGTTACAATCTTACTGTGGATGTCACCCAGGTGAGGGCAGGCAAAGGTCCTTGGAGGTAGGCAGCTGTAGGCTTATAGATGTCACCTCCTTGATGAGCCTTTCCTTAATCTAAAAATTATAACTCTTCCCAAGAGTTCCTATCAACTTTCCCCTGCTTATTTCCCAAGCATTTTTATTTTTCTCCTTAAGTGTCTATATCTACCACCACATATTAATCTATTTTCTTCTGAGGTACATGTAAAGTCTACAATGGACAGGGATTTTCATGTTATTCACTGCTTTGTGCCTAAGGCCTAAAACAGTACCAGGGACATATTGGGTGCACACTAGATATATCTGTGGAATGACTCAGAAACATCTAGTTCAGCAATCTCAGTCCAACTGAGGGCCAGCTAGTCACTCAGCCTGTTAGGGCTTCACGAGTGGTGGAAGATGGGATCCAGGAGACAGCTCTTGAAAGAATAGTCAGGACTTGGGAATAGTGGGTTTGCACGTTCACTCATTTGTTTAAAGTGCCTACCCAGGCAGGTGCAAGGGACTGTGGTTCAATCCCCAGCTCCATATGCTCCACCAGATCTGCCTTTAAGGCAGCCTGAGCCAGCCAAAAAAAAAAAAAAGAATCGTTCTCAACTTTTAGGTGGTGCATGCCTGCAATCCCAGTGCTTGGGAGGCTGAAAACAGGCAGATCACTATGAGTCTGATCTATGTAGTGAGACCCTGTAAACCCTGTACTAACATAGAAAAAAATAATAAATAGGAAAGGACTTGGGAATAGAGGTCTGGGGTTGGGTCAGGTAAGATAAGGGTAGGTTGGTGGTACAACACACCCAAGGCTTAATTCTATACCCAGCATTACAAAGAAAAGCCTCAGAAACTAATTAGAACAGGCAAGACCACATTGCAATAAAGCTCACACTGGGCTTTATTGATAGAGAAAACATTACCACTTCGGACCAGTTGCCTCCCTCTTCAGCCCTGTGTCCTCATCAGTAAGATGGGGATAGACCCTCACACAGTAGCATAGGAAAGACCCAGTGAGGAAGTGACAGCAAAGACCAGCCTGAAAGTAGACACAGATTAGATAAAGGGTGACTTTGTGTCTTAGGTCAAAATCAAAGGAGGCCATCAGGATCTATTGGTGTATCGTTTATACAAACACCCATCAGGGAGCAGCAGAAAATTCTGCTTCAAAGAAAATCCTGCTGTCTTTAAAGGTTGAAGACTGACTAGGACTTGAACTCTGACAATGTAGAAATGCAGATGCACTTAGGGTTTCGGAAGACCTGCTCATAAGTGAAGGCCCAACATGAAGGGGGTAAGAGAAGGACAACATCAACTCAGTGAGACAGAAATATTGAGTCCCCTCACGGCCATTCAGCTAAACTCTTTTTGTTTGTTCCTCTGAGCCTGTGTCTTGCTATGTAATCCAGACTGGTCTTAAATTTGCTCAGTAGCTCAGGTTAGCTGTGAGTTTACTACTCTCCCACATTAATCTCAGTGCTGGGATTACAGGCATGGTCACCATGCCTGGAAAGGTTTTTGTTTTCTTTTCTGGTGCTAATGAGTGAGCTCAGAGCCTTCAAGCTGAGCTATATCCCCAGCTTTTATTAATATATAGGATCTCACCAAATCACTTAAGTTGCCCTGGCTAGCCTCTTTATTTTGGGGGGTATACAGGAATCGAACTCAGGACTCACCCTTGCCAGGGAGGCACTGTGCCATTGAGCTATATCCCAGCTGATATGTGAAGTTCTTCTTTTTTTTTTTTTTTCTACAGGGTCTCACTATGCAACTCACAGTGATCCACCGTTTCCTGCCTCCCAAGTGCTGGAGTTATAGGCGTGCGCCACTGCGCCAGGACTCCATTGCCAGCTCAGTGCACTCAAGAGCAGTCCAGCGCGGCAGGTGGGGCCAGGAACTGAACTCTGGCCCCTGCACTTCCCTAAGCAAGCACTTAATCTGCTGAGCTATACCGCCGGCCCTTGTCTTTTTGTCTTTTTGAGATAGGGTCTTCCTAATCAGTTCAAACTGGCCATGAGCTTACTTTTGTAGCTCAGGATGGTCTCAAACTTGCATCGATCCTCCTGCCTCAGCCTCCCAAGTGCTGGAATTACGGGCATGCACCACCATGCCTGGGGATATGTGAAATTCTTTAGGGAAAAAGAATTACAAATTTATATAACTCTTAAAATCTGTGGCATCTAGCAAAATGCTTTAGAAGGGGGAAAAAAAAAACCCTCGGAGCTTAGCAACTTAATGAGACACTCTGAAAAACCAAAAGAAGAGCTGGGGTAGGTGGTTCACACTGTAATCCCAGCATTCAGGAGACTGAGGCAAAAGAACTGCCACAGTTCAAGGTCAGTTTGAATTACCCACTCATTGCAAGTCTACTCTGAACTGCATAGTGAGAGCTTTTGTCAAGAAAAAAGAAAAACAGGGGGCTGGGGAGATAGTTCTGTGGCACAAGTACCTGCCTGGCAAGTGCAAGGTCGTGAGTTTGAACTCCAGTCCTGCAAAAAAAAAAAGAAAAAGAAAAAGAAAACGGGGCTGAGCCTGCTGCTTAGGTGGGAGTATTTCAAGTTTGAGGTCAATGTGGACTGTATAGCAAGACCCTGTCTCTACAAACACTCCCTATGAGAATAAAGAACACTGTAAGAATCCACACAGGGGAATGGGGCAGGGTGGTACAGGCCAGGGGGAGGTTCACAACACTAGACTGCCCAGACGAGGACATTTGCGGAGGAGGCAGCCGGGCGCTGACTCCATGACACAGTGGATGCAGAGCCCTGGGCCTGAGCAGACCTCTGTGGAAGGAAATGGCAGGCAGAAAAGAAGTCTCTAGTTGCCCAAAAAGAGCACTCCAGGTTCCTTGAGGGGAAGCAGGGGAGATAACCAGGACAAAGTGGAGGACAATGGACCCGCAACCCTGGGTGTGGAGGCAGTGACTACTGGTTGAATCCCTGGAGAACCTGCCAGAAGCCACTGCTTACAACCCTTTAGGTCTGCCAATAGGCCTGGTCAGGTCAAGAAGTCACGCTGCTGCCACTGCCCAGTGAGAACTCTCACCAGGGGACAAGAGGCAGAAGTGGTGGATTAAGGACACCAGGCCTCTCTTGGTGAGGGTCCCACCAGGAGAGGCCCAGCCCTCTTTTAGGCCTGGGCTATTTTCCGGCCTACTCAAGATCTGCTATAGTGAATGGAGAAGATATTGTATCTGGAATTCACAGCTACATAAACTAGGCAATTATAGACAGCTATATTATAATATATAACTGTATTTTATAATATATATATTATATATTATTAAAGGGTCACCATTCTGGCAAAATGGAAAGGGTTCCTGCTCAGTGTGGTGGTGCACGCCTGTGATCTCAGCACTTGGGAGGCTGGGGAACAAGGATTACTTGTGTTCAAAGCCATCCTGGGCTACATGGCAAGTTCAAGTTCAGCCTGAATTACATAGTGAGACTCCATCTCAAAACTGTCCCCTGTCCACTCCACTCCTTCTTCCTCCCTCCCCCCCACAAGCAAAAGGAGAGGCCTTGGGACACTGGGTAGCCGACTCTGATGAAAGTGGCCCTCAATCCACAGCTCAAACTAAGCCAGTAAGTTGCCATAGCTATGTGTATAGAGGAGAGTTGAAAACTGGTTGCCCAGACATATTCTATACGGTCTACAAACACTTAAAAAATAGTTTCTAAGCCAGGTGTGGTGGCACATGCCTGTAATCCCCGCACTTGGGAGGCTGAGGCAGGAGGATCAATGTGAGTTCGAGACCAGCCTAGGCTACAAAAGTGAGCTCAAGGCCAGCCTGAACTGCATAGCAAGACCTTGTCTCAAAAAGACAAAAGAAATAAATATAAATAAATAAAAATAAAAATATTTTTTTAAGGCTGGTCAGATAGCTCAGTGGATTAAAGCACCTGCTTAGGCAGACACAGAGGCGGGGGGGGGGGGGGGGGTT